>JAOEHI010000005.1:89344-112690 GCA_025447815.1 Percopsis transmontana
AGTCTTCTGACATTTACTCGCCAAACGGAAAATCTACCCGCCATTGGCGCTTGGCGGGTGTTAATTTCGGACCCTGCCTACTACTCTATCATATTGGATTGGAAATGGGGGCTGTATAGTAAGTGTTAGACTACCATCCAGAAGTTTGTGGGTTCCTCAGAGTTGGCCTACCTGTAAGCATCCTTGAGCAAGATGCCTAACCCCTATCTGCTTCATGTAATATTGTGAACTGAGATAGGTGCAGGCTTGGCAGAGCATCATTAGTGAAGAAACCTTATGTCAATGGTTGCAGACTTCAGGCAGTAAATACATTTGCTACTAAACTAATAAATGTTTATAGAAGATTGTTAATCTCCAATTATTTTTCATGCCCCAAAATGTTGCTTTTAGTGTGTCACGTGTAGGCAATAACTTCATGTAAATTCTTGGGTTATCTCTTTTCACCTGCAGAAGCACATGAAGCCATTGCTGAGGATGATAACCAACAGCCAGAAGGTCAGTAGTTTTCTCTTTATTTTTACTTTGTATCATTCTATTCTATCTTTCTCCAGGAGGAGATCTATCTATCTATCTATCTCCCATTGAGCATCTTCACTTTGTGCTGCTACAGCAACTGAATGTCCCATTCAGGGATTAATAAAGTGCTGTTGTCTCTTAAGGAGATGTTCCTCTGGAGCAAGACGAAGACAAAGATTCAGGCGGAGACTATGAGACAGAAGAGACAACAGATATGCCCTTTGAAAGTCAGACAGCACCTGACACGAGTTACAACATGCCAGATTTCACTGCTGATGTCGTTATGGATAAACCTGACGTGAATCAAGTAACGGCTGCGTACAAGTCCAAACCAGAAATGGAGACATCTGAGGAAGAACCTGAAGGCATACAAGGTGCTGTTGGATTTTTAGTACCTTGAATAAATCAACCAATGTGTTTTTTTGTTTTTTTTTGTAGATTCCACAGCTTATTTCCATTAACTGCCAAAAAGTGCATAAAATGTAGATTTCTTATCTGCTAATGTCTGTAGTTAACTATACAAGCTTAACACCCCAAATAAAACAGTTTTGTTTGACCAGTTTGCCAAAAGTCTTTGTCTCACCGTCATTGTCTTATTTATCTTCCTAGAAATTAAAGCTGAGATCAAACGGGAGGAAGATGATAGCGGTAAAGAGGAGCAGCAGGATGTTCAAGGGACAGAGCAGCAGAGTGAACCAGCAAACCAGTGGGAGGGTCTGGAGGCCCAACAATCCCAAAAACAAGAAGACCAAGTCAAGATGGAAGCTGATAGACCTGGAACCCATAGCCGCAAGAGGTCCTATGACGAGGGCAGGAGCTATGGCTACTATGAACATCGTGAAGAAAAGAGGTATCATTTGGGAACACGTGAATGGTTAAATGATGATGTAAAAAGGGACGGTTATAACAGATGGTTTATACTCAAAACTGTTGATGTAGTTATAAAAGTAAAGAGTAGGCATTGCTCCAGGGTTTAATAACAAATTTTATGTGACAAAGGATGGATGCTTAATATGGACGTTATCACAGGTTGCCTCATAACAGCATCACCGGTAGTAGACCGGTAGGGACACAAAGCAGGGCCAGGGCCCTTGCCTTAGAATTGTTCTAAACAGGGTGTTGATCTATACACTGCTTGTGTTCCGCAGGTCCCGCACACCACAGCCTCCTGCAGAAGACGAGGAAGAGAACATTGACGATACTCTTGTCACAATTGATACATGTGAGTTAGACATTATAATGCCAATGAGTGTTATAAATGCATAATGCCTGATTTGCAGAATAATACATATTTCATTTTTCTCTTTTCTCTCTGATATTTTTCAGACAACTGTGATCTGCATTTCAAAGTATCGCGGGACCGTTACAGTGGCTATCCCCTGACCATTGAGGGCTTTGCTTACCTTTGGGCTGGGGCTCGGGCAACGCATGGTGTCAGCAAAGGACGTGTCTGCTATGAGATGAAGGTACGTTATAGCAGACTGTACCATCTCAACTATGGCCTGGTGTACACTACAGCGTAATCGGGCAGAACTGATTATCTGGTCAGATTATCCTGTAGTGTGAGGTGTTAAGACACAGAATAATCATATTTATGCTCAGAAACCTGCCATGGGAACAGTTGTGGAATTTCCTAGATCCAGAATTCGAAACAGAAACGTTGGGAAATTCAAGGACGACTTGTACTGTGTTTTGGTTCTATAGTGTAGACAAAGAGCGTACGAAATATTGTAGACTTCTTAGGTGCAGAACAATGAACGCTGGATGCAGGAAGTTGTCTTACGGCCGAGTATTTGTGTTGTCTGTACCATCTCTATCAATATATAAAAGTATGATTTGAAAAGTCTTTTAGTGTGCACTAGGCTATTTAGGCTTTTGTTTCAATCACTCATTCCCCCAGCTGAGTTTGCAGATTTCCACCACCTGTCTTAAATTGAACATGGTGTAATAGAATGAATACTACTAAAAAGAAATGGTCATATTGTGTAATTCTGTTTCCTCTTCTTCCATGTTCAACCATCCCAGTGTTTTCTTCGAACATGGTGTTTGATCCCTTGCCAACCCCAAACATTTTGCTTGTATGGGTTGGTGGAAGTTCATCACCTGGTCTCTTTTTCTTTCCAAAGATCAACGAAGATATCCCAGTGAAGCATTTGCCTAGCAGTGAGCCAGATCCCCATGTCGTCAGGATTGGTTGGTCCCTCAACACCTGTAGCACTCAGCTTGGTGAGAGGGGGCAGATATGGTCACAACTGTATTTTTCTAGTAGAAGTGAGTCCCTCTTGGAGCCTCCTTCCTGAACAGGAGTGATTACAGTTGTGTGTGTCTTCCAGGCGAGGAGCCCTTTTCCTACGGCTACGGTGGAACAGGGAAAAAATCTGTTGATTGCAAATTCTCCGATTACGGGGAGCGGTTTGGTGAAAATGACGTCATTGGCTGTTACGTAGTGAGTTGTGGCAGTCGAGAGTTGTCTTCCAATGCAATTTATTGTTAATTGTATTAAATGATTATGCGATGTAAAAATTAATCTGGGGTACCACTCGATGTTTCCTTTTGCCCTGTAATTTAAGGACTTTGACAGCGGTGACGAAGTGGAGATGGCATTCTCTAAGAATGGAGTGTGGTTGGATGTGGGTTTCCGTGTGACCAGGGATGCCCTG
This sequence comes from Percopsis transmontana, assembly GCA_025447815.1. Taxonomy (NCBI): domain Eukaryota; kingdom Metazoa; phylum Chordata; class Actinopteri; order Percopsiformes; family Percopsidae; genus Percopsis; species Percopsis transmontana. Next base: position 92,521 of record JAOEHI010000005.1, read on the forward strand.
GCAGGCCGTGCCCTGTTTCCTCACGTTCTGGTGAAGAACTGTGCCGTGGAGTTTAACTTTGGTCAAAAAGCGGAGCCTTACTTCCCCCCACCAGAAGGCTACACCTTCATCCATGATGTCAGCATGGAGACCAAGACCAGAGGCACTGTGGGGCCCACAAGCAAATCTGAATGTGTGGTAGGGCTCCCCTGTTTTGACAAAAGCTCTTATGGCATGTGCACAGGGAAACGATCTATAGTTTTGTTTGTAGGGTTTTCTGGGGGGGGGGTTAAAAAAAAGAAAAAGGATTGAGTAGAAACTTAAACAGGTGATTCCTTTCAGATCTTGATGATGGTTGGGCTTCCTGCCTGCGGTAAGACCACCTGGGCCATAAAGCACGCTGAGAACAACCCTGACAAGAAGTATAACATCCTGGGCACCAACGCCATCATGGACAAGATGAAGGTCAGACCGCAGACCCCCCCACCCCAAAATGGCAACAGCCTGACATCACCTGAAATGCCATGTCCGCTGACCTCGCTGCGTTTGCTCTCCAGGTCATGGGTCTTCGCCGGCAGAGGAACTACTCGGGGAGATGGGACATTCTGATTCAACAGGCCACCCAGTGCCTGAACCGGCTGATTGAGATTGCTGCCCGCAAGAGGCGTAACTACATCCTTGACCAGGTACTGCCCTCCCATCTACATTCTGCACTGATGCACAACCAAAGTTAGCCTGTGTTCTGATACTCGCACTGTCTAATGGACTATTTATTTATCTTTCAGGGGGGGCTCTATGTATGATAGAGTAGAAGAAGCATTGCTCAGCCTCTTGTCACTTACTTGTTATTGTATTTGTAAAGCAAATTATTAATGGCTCTCATAAGTGAAAGAATCCTTCATGTTGTCATCCCTCAGTATATTTTCTACTTTCTACTTTTTTGTCATAATACAGTATTGTTTGTCTTGTGAACTTCAACAATGCAATGTACAAGTAGACCATGACTATATAAAGATGTTGAGAAACAAGTAAGCTCTGCCTGGTGAGTAAGAAAAACACCTTCTGTTGCTATAGTAACTTAATGAGAGTGAGTTGGCAGCTTTTCTGGAAGATATTTTTAACAGTTAGATAAATGGAACTGTTGAGTGTTTATTTATTTATTTATTTTTTTAATATAAATGAAATTGACCCTGAAGGTAAGTGGCGACTAACGCGCCTTTAGCTTTTCAGAATCCTGTGCTCGGCAGATGTGCAAAGCAAAGGTAGGTGGGTCAAATGGCTTGGACTGTTCCCTTGGAAACTGTGAGTACCTGCAGGTAGGTTTCTATCTGTCTGTTGTGTTCTCTGGGACTTGTGCTGGTACGAAGATGAGGTAAGTAAAGGTAAGTGTTGTATGGTGGGGGGGGGAGCCTTGTGAAAGTAACCAGAGTAGCCGATTCTTACTTGTTCTATAAAATGCACTTGCTAATATTCATATTGGAGCCATCTTGGATTAAGAATCGAGTGTTTATTATTATTATTATTGCTAACATAGTAGCGCAAGGATAGATACTTCCTTTGATTAAGTCATATACAATAATCAGGTATTTCGCTAATATTCTTGGAAATCCCTTTTGTTAGACTAAAGAACATGTGGACCCTAAACGTGTCATCGGTCAAAAGTTCAGTGGTAAAATGCAACATGACCGTCACTCATAGGTAATGTACATTGAATGTTTTCCATTTGCCCCACTGATTGTAAATTTGACGAATGTTAGCTGAGATGGTTAGTAGGCTTCCCCTCTTATGTAAAGACATTGGCTGAAGATGGCTACATCGTGTAACAAGGTAAGTCTGTGGAGTGATGAGAGGCCATTAGTAACTGAGTAAAACTTAGACTGACAACCAAGCCAAACCTCTCTCACTTCATTATTACAGGGTTCCAGCTTCCTTGCAGTGGAAAGCCAATACAACAAGTTAACAATAACAAACAAGCTTCTACTTCTTTCTTGTCACCATTGCTAGACAAATGTATATGGATCAGCCCAGAGACGAAAAATGCGTCCTTTTGAAGGTTTTCAACGCAAGGCTATTGTAATTTGTCCCACGGACGAGGATTTAAAAGAACGAACATTAAAGCAAACTGATGAGCAGGGGAAGGATGTGCCCGATCATGCTGTTTTAGAAATGAAAGGTAGGAACGCTGTGGAAAACAACCAACAAAACACCAGATCTACTTTTTTACTTTTTCTGTTTTTGTTTTGTCTCTAAATCAAACTTGGAAGATGCCCTCCCTCCCCCAATCCCACCCATCACAGATTTGGACAGTAACAGTCCAGCCAAATCTGACACCCCAACCCAAAAAAAAATCATATTGCCCTTTTATCCGACACTTGCCATGTCCTAGTCTTAATGCACTGCAAACTGAGATTTGGGTCTGTACGTTGAGTTCCTTTTTGTAAAATTTATACTTGTTGCACAAGCAAAAAAGGATGTTTCCAAACTGGCTCTCGAAACAAACTTACTAGCAGTGATGTGTAAATCGCTGACCTTGCCAAAAGTTCATTTGTAACATTACATATACAGCCCTTGGTTTGCGGCGCTAAATCCACTTCTCCCCAACCTTCTAGTTGTCTTTTATGTTTGTTTTTTTATTTTTGGTTTACCCCTCCCCCCCCATTCCCAAAAAACCCCAACCATATACTGAAGTCTTCTATCCCTCTTCTGTTTGCTTAGAACAAATGTTTCCTCCATGATCCCTTGGAGTTGATGTTTGTTCCATTGCCATCTGCTTTTATCTGCCAGTTCTTGCTTTCTTTCTCTGATTTCTGCTGCCCCTGTACAATAGTAATTATGTTTGTATTTTGTCTTCCGGTGGTGTGACTCCTCGGGTCTTCACTACAACCCCCCTCCCCATTTTCTCTTTCTCTCCATCCCTGCCTTGCTGGATGGGCTGTCTTCTCTCTTCCACCTTGCTCACATCTGTCACTGCTCCAAGCCAACTTCACCCTGCCTGAGGCTGGAGACTTCCTGGACGAGGTGACGTTTGCGGAGATGCAGCGTGACGTGGCTGACAAGCTGGTGAAGGAGTATAACGAGGAGGGCCGCAAGGCCTGCCCGCCCCCCGAAAAACGCTACGACAGCCGGCAGGGTGGATTCCGTGGCCGAGGCAGTGGAAGCTACCAGCGATACGACAACCGCGACGGACCCCGCGGCAACTACCAGAGCCGCGCTGGGAACGGAGGAGGCAATGGTTACAGAGGAGGTGACGTCTACTGGTTCACTAATGGCACCATCTCTGCAGCCATGCTATATATGACGTGTTTTCCTAGTTTGGTGAACATCCTATTCCATTCTGTTCATTCACCAGGCTACAATCGTGGAAGCTACAACCAGAACCGCTGGGGTAACAACTACCGCGAGGGAAGCTCAAACGGACGAGGTGGATACAATCGCAACCAGCAGTCCGGAGGCAGCTACAACCGCCCGGCCCCTTACAGCAAGGGAGGGTACAACCAGGTACCTGGGATTCCTCTCATTCTTAGAAATTCAGTGCTGAGAGGTGTTTGAGTTAACTGGCTGCCGTTGCAGCAGTTGAGGTCAGCATCCACATACGGTATAAACCAGTCATAAAGGTGGTGTATTGTCGTAGGTAGAGAATATCGTCCATGTTCTCTTCTGAACTTAAATGTCATGTCTCCAGGGCTACAACCAGAGCTACAATCAAGGATACAACCAGGGCAACTACAACCCGAGTTACTACAGCAACTACAATCAGTACCCAGGATACAGCCAGAGCTACAGCCAGGCACCTGCCACTGGACAGACGTACAGCCAGCAGCCGCAGCCGCAGCAAGTGCAGCCGCAGCAGCCGCAGCAGCCGCAACAGCAGCCACAGAGCTACAACCAGCAGTACCAGCAGGTATTCTGCAAGGATTTACTTCGGTACATTTTCTTGTGGGGGGAAAAAACAAACACAAAAACACGACCTCGACCGTGTTTTGTCATTTTGTCAGAGTTCTCACAACACGCACCCTTTGTTGCCATAATATTGACCCACTGTTCATCTAGAGGTTAAATGCAGTGTTTGTTTACATTGTAAACCAGCCTCAGGTTAACCAAACGGTTTTGTATTCTTTTAGACTGTTGCAAAGAGGAGGCAGCTTGATCTAAATTTATAACCATAGATGGATAGATTTGTTTCTTCCAGCTCCCATTTTTATTGTTTTTGTTCTTTTTACATGGGCAAGAACTTTTTTATTTGTATTAATAAAAAATATAAAAAGGAATCTGATCTCTACTGTATCAACCGAGTAGAGATTGTATTGGATATAGAAAGAATAAATATTAATTTAAAAGAAGTGCGATATTGATCGCATGAACATTTTGGGTATGAATCACAATGACTTCCCCAGCTCTGGACGGTGTGAACACACCCTGACCTGTTCCATGTCTCTCTCATTCCAGTATGCTCAGCAGTGGCAGCAGTACTACCAGAACCAGAGCCAGTGGAATCAGTATTACAGTCAGTACGGCAACTATGGACAGGGCAACCAGGGATCCTCTTCAGGGTCCCAGTAACGCCGCTTTGCTTCCAGTCCTCTGCTCACCTTGTGTCCCGATGTCCCCACCTGCCCGCCACAGTCTTCTAATTTGTACATTCTCAAATAGTCTCTCCACCCTGCCCAATTGTCTCTGTCCAGTTTAACACAGTAGCCTTCATCCCTTACAGATCAATGAACACATAAGATGTATATGGGTTTTTGATGTCTCCTTCCTTGTTTCTTTTTTTTTTTTTTTTTACAGAATAGTCTTATTCTAACTAAGCAATGACCGTGAGGTGGTAGAGTATAGTAGATTTTACAAAAATGTAATGAATGTTATCTAGCGTTACACTCAGAATGTGGACACTGTAGAATCAAGATCCACAGTTGATAAAGATTTAAGAAAATTATTTTTGCAGAATGCATATGGCAGAGTTAAAATGTTAATTGGGGAGGAGGGTTAATGCAATATCTGAATCCGTTTGCTTTTTTGGAGATGCTTGCCCAAGAACAAAATGCATGCTTTGTCCCTTCAGACACCGCCGCCACAATTTTAGCTTTATTTTTTGTTCCTCTATTTTAATTTAACTACAGATAGGATTTGACCTAATGGAGCTTTTTTTTTTTATAGATGTTGATGCAGTAGTATTTAATCACCCTGACACTTCTTGATCAGGCAGAATATTTTGCCCCTCCTGTTGAGTAGCTGTTTGTGCAAGCTTTTTTAAAATCTTTGTGATTCCTGTTCATTGAGTCCTGTAGTAATATCCTGGTTTGTCAACATGTTTCTCTGATAATGAAAGTCTGAATATTACCCACATCACCCAAACTATCTGTCTTTATACAATAAAAGCAATTGTATACTCTAAAAGATTTTTTTATGAAATTGAACAAATCAAAAACAACACATTGTTTTTGTCATTAGGAGTCTTTTTTTGTTTGTTTTGTTTTATAAATATGAATTACATCCAATTTGGGGGTAAATAAGATGAAACCTTTGGGGGAAATCAAAGTCACTCACTGATAAGTCTGTCTTAAAAGGCAGGTGAGTTATTAGGGTACAGTGGGTGAAAAATCCAAAAAGTAATCTTAATTGGCTGACTAAACTTTAAAAAAAACAGTGCCAAAGGGATTTAATTTATTTTACAGATTAAACGATTTCAAAAGGTTTCTTTACCACTGTTATGACAAAGTCCTTTTTAACCATTGCTATTGTCTTGATTTCTTTTGAGGTCTTCTAGTATGAGTTTAGCACCAGTAAAGTCACCTGTTATAGAAACAGTGAGTTGTTCACCAACAGTTGAGGAAAATACAGTGTTGACACCACAACAAAGGGGAGAGCTACATTTAACATAGTTGAATAAAAAAAAAAAACTTTTTACAACAGTGCATGATACTTTAAAGGAGTCCCGTTATCCAGAACTTGCTCACAATCTAGTCTGAATGACCAGTGAGAGGCAGTAGTTCATTTAGTCCAACAACAGCTCAGAGACTTGCTGGTGTTTGCGTGTATTCATATTGATGCTGGAAACTCTCCAGTATACAAAACTCAGTCCGGCTCCCTGCTCTTGTCTTTGTAGAGATGTAATTCCTCCAACTTCTCCTGCAGGAACGAGACAGGCATGGAACAGCCTCTGCTTCGCCAGGGGAGAGTGTTCGCCTGGATGACAGAACAGACAAAAGAATCTGACATCAAAGGAAATACTAGCTTGAAGCAATATTTCACTTAAGTACATTTTCACTTCCTAGTGAGTACATTTCCGCTATTATGGCAGTGAACATTGGACATTAGTTTCCTATTGCAAACAAAATGGGGTCCTCTATGCTGATAATGTGTTAGGTTACACTTAGAGACTTTAGATAGATAGAGGATTCCAAAATAAAAGGGACAAATGGAAACTATTCATTCCAAAGATCAGTAAAAGTCTGCGATTCACCATACATTATCCCCTGCAGAAATATAGTGGGAAAACTTGATTTAGGCTACTGAACTTACTTTTACATCAGGGGAGGCATATAGGTGTGAGCTATGGTGGCTTCCCCTTTTGTCCTTTTTTTCGGGCGTCCAAACTCCGGGGTCGGTCTGGGTAGAGCGGTCTGACAGCGTAGAATTATGGAGATTGTTTTTCTTTGTAGAATTTCCCTTGTGCTCCGTGTCATTGCTGAGGGGGAAGACAAACGCCTCCTCTTCTGAGCCTGATAGGAAATACAAGGTGTTGGTGTAGGGGAATGCGGGCCATTTAAAAGGCAGAATAGAGACGGCGTGTGTGTGTGTTTAAATGTGTGCAGACTTGCACATGTAAGCTAAAAGGATGACCTACTCCAGCTGTTGCCCTTGGCCCTGAGGTCCGGAGCTGGGGTACATGGGCATGAGCCGCTGGAGGGTTTGTGTTTTTTACCGCACTCCATTCCCACAAGATCCCTGCATTGTCTGTGACAGTTCACGCCACAATCTGAGGAAGGTGAAACATGTTCAGTTCAAAGCTAATTTAACAATTAGCTTTTCTCTTCAATTTGTATTGGTTGAAAGGTTTTAATGCTGCGGCTGCCAGGTCTATAAATAAGAACTAAAATAACTGGTAAGACATAGACTTGATTCTACCTTTACAATGGTAGCCTCGTTTGATGACGCCCCATAACTACGAGACAGAAAGAGAGAGATTTAGATTAGGGGTTTAGATAAGGAGATATCCATAGGATGTAGGAACAGGATAAAAAATAAATAAACAAATAAACAGGCACAATAATACTCACAAATCCCCCGCAAGTGTCGCAGGATGTGGGCCGTTTGTACGTGGTTTCATGGAAGTTATGCACGTCATTGAAGTTATAGCCCAGCTTGGCACACACAGACATTCCCCTCATGAAGTAAGAGGTGATTTCCTCGCGACTGATTTGCCCCTGCCTAGGTTACAATTTTAAAGAGCAAGAAAGGACGGATGAGTAAGACCTGCAGGCTCCTCGTGGTGTTATGATACAATGCAGTTTCTTAAGGAGGCCTAAAATAGTCGCCCCCCTCACCTGTCTGTTTCATGAGTGCAGAAGGTGAAGGGGAAGTTGGCTGCGATTTTCTCAAAGTCCTCCTGGGAGATGTAGCCGTCCTGATTCTGGTCATAGTTTTTCATTATGGACTGCAGGGGGCAACACAATAATAAACCAGTTTTAGTCTCATGCAGAGGGCCTCAGAAGCAGCTAGTTCTGCTTTGGTCTGCCTAGTTATCAGGAAGTGAAAGACGTTTCTGCTGTGCCAGTGTTACTCTACATACTCACATCCACCATCTGTTTGACGTGTCTTGATATGGTAGCAGGATCTAGCCTGGGAGTGACCCCTGAACCCCACTCTGCCACCACTGGCGGTTTAACTGGAGCTACGGCCTGGCAACCAACACAAGAAGAGAGATGAGACATGGAGCACTGTAGAAAACACCCACCACATAAAATGCTTCCCTAACGTATGATGCTTTGATGCGGTTACACTTTGATGTAATTCAGCACTGAGTCTGTGCTTTTGTTTTGTGACACCTACAGAGCATTAAAAATGTCCCTTGAAAATAAGACAAAAGGTGACGACAACTGGAATGTGAGGTACATGTTCACAAATCTTTCCAGATAACTTCAGAGGAAAGAAGAACTGACCTGGATCTTGGGGTTCTTCGGTTCCTTGGTGTACGAGAGCTCATAGATCTCATCTTCTGTGTAGTACAGATCTAGAGATAGCTAGAGAAAAAGCACAAGATTGACACTATTTCACACACTTGTCCACAAAGAGTATATTACTATTTAAAAGTGACTAAACACTAGTGTAAACAATTCCCTGGTGGTGGCAAAACACACGAGTGGTTAGGGTGGTCGATTCAGAATGTTTAGAGGGTACATTTGTTTGTCTAAATGACGTGTGCTGAAACTACACAGATATACTGGAACTGATGTGACAGAATATCTCCGACTTGCAACCTAAAAAGATCAAGTGATAGGCCTGCACTCGAAAACACTCCACTTGCACCAAGGAAACCGCGTAATCCTGTCTGTATTATGTTTAGATAAAGGTAGCTATGCAGCATGTCTTCATAGGAGCGTCTATATAGCTATACAGCTGCCTAATAAATATAGGAGTTGGGTGTGACTGTGGCGAATTCTTGCAGACCAACTTGCACCTTCACAGTTGTTGATGGTGGTTTTTGAAATAAGGCCACCCGCCATTAACCCATTTTATGACTACATTCTTTTTCTGCAGTTTATACTTCTTCTACAGTGTGTTTTTTGTTTTCTCAACATTACTTGTGTGGTTGTCAGTTACAATATATGGTCTCATCCGTCTTTCTGTCTTTTCCCATTCTTTACCGTGAGTAGATGCAGGAGGTCCTTATTGGCCTCAAAGGGGGGTGTGCAGCTGTGAATGGCCAGCAGGTCGTTGATGTTGCTATAGAGGTGCTGCAGCTTGCTGAGGTTGATCTTGTCCTCCTCTATGTAGTTCGGCAGCGCCTCATTCAGGGAGATCAGGTCCTTCAGGTGCACGCCCAGGATGGGAACCTTGAAGCCAGTGCACTCGACGTACACCCGCCGGTAGTTGCTGTAATTGCTGCGAGAGGATAGCAGCTCCGTCATCTCACTCAGGGCCTGTCCAAGGTTTGAAACAAGGTGACGTCACTAACGACAATAACCACCGCCATCACCGTCTTCATCACAGTATAACGTCCCAGGTTCACGGGCTGTGTGTTTGCGGACGATACCTTAGTGACGTCAGGGGGCAGGAGATTGGAAGTGTCCTTGAGACGAGAGATGGAGCTGTGACAAAGGCCGCCGGTCACTGCCATTAAAGTGTTAAAGTTTTGCAGGGAACGCAGCTTCTACGGAGGAATGTGCAGAACATTTGCAAGTATTGTAAAGGTTCTTCCATTTCACACAACAGGTGTTCTAGTGATTGGGCCAAACCGTCAGTGTCACAGTGGGTTTACCTGGGCAACATGGATGAACTTGATGAAGACCTGGGCTCTCTGCTGGGCTGTGTGTCTGCTAAGGATCATCAGCTGGACCCACTGGGACACACCGTTGCACATCATGACGGACCGCTCAAGAGCAGGATTGTCCCTCACAGAGCCTTGTTCAACATAGCTTTGATAGTCCATGAACTAGCCAAGCAGAGAATGAGATCATTATTGATAATAAGTAGTTATAGCATCTGAAGATTCGATTCTGTGTTGTTAGATTCTATATTCTGGAAGTGTTTTTAGTCCACACTCCATAAAGACAGTGCCAGCAACTGTCACCATTTAACCTGTAAACTACACTATCCCATAAGAAAGCCTCTTTTTACCCACCAATACACCATGAAGCTGCAAGTTCCAACATTTAGCATGTGGCTGATGGCTATATACCAGGGATCATTCTAAGCTAGCTACTAGTAAGTGAATAATTAGGCAGAAGCTGCTGAACTCACTGAAACATTACAGAAATTCTTGAACTCCAGATAGCTGAGATGTTCAGCCATCTCATCTGGTTCCATGTGGTCGAAGAGCAATGACACCTTCCTTTTCTTTACAGAGGGTGAAGGTGCCTGGGTTATGTTGACATGAGGGCTTCTGGGAAAAAAAACAAACAAGCAAGATAACAAAAATAGATGGCTTTATTTTCAGCAACACCTGCGTGTCTTGCGTTGGTCACGGTTAAGAATGAGTCAGTCATCTGGCTGAACACAGCCCCCAAGCTGTACAAGGTAAACATAAACAGTAGCTCACAGGCAGGACGTGTCCATGAGCTGTGACTGCATCTCTTCTCCGCCCGACCTGACCAGAACCCACAGCTCCCCCATGATCTGCTCAAGAAGGGGGTCTGCCTCAAACACCACTGGGAACTGGCTGATCCACTGCCTTACGGGGAAAGTAGGACAGAAAACATGTTTACTACCCACAAATACAGCAGCGTAACCAGTTCTGTCACACTCACGTGGAGCACACGCAGAGGCAACATACATCTGTATTTACTATTTACTGATAGGGCACGCACTAACCTGGTAAGGTGACAGATTTGTGTTCGCCTCAGACCCCTCTTGTCAGACAGACAGTCCTTATAGGTAAGCAAGAGTTAGGGAAGTCAACTCAAAAGCACTGCCGCAATGCAACACACAACCACACACAAGGAGCCGCAAACCAAATCTCAAATAGGCTTTGTACTGCACTCAGTACATATACCAGCCAGCCCAGCCAGAAGGTCATGGGTTCAAGCCCCAGAGTTGGCCCACCTGTAAGCATCCTTGAGCAAGATGCCTAACCCCTACCTGCTCCATGTAATAGCACCATAATTGTAATATGCAGTGCAATATGCATACGTAATATGCAGTGCAACACTAGCTAGGCTAAGCCTGGTTCCAAATGTCAGAGAGTGATTGGCATGTGATTGGCTGCTGTGGCACTACTGTACTGTATGTAATTTTACTGTATGTATTAACTAATGAGTTTCACAATGACAATGTGTTCAAATCTTGTTATTAATAGACCATTTAAGACCAATAGACCATCACTTTGGATAAAGGCTTAAATAATTAATTGTAATTTATTAATTTTTTAAAGCACATTTAGACAATTGAACTACATCTCTCACAGGCCAGCTAACTTCATCCTGCCGACGTACCATCAAAAACCAATCATGTCCAATCAAGAATTTCTCAATCAATCAAATGTAAGGAGGCACTTGGCATGTGAATATATCACAGGGGCAGATAGAGGAGGATATAGAGCCAGGAGTGTCTGGGCGAACGTCTGAGAGGACACCACCCAGCTGTGCATCATCAGGGTCATGTGGACCAGCTGGGACCCCCTGGGGCTTGCGAGCTTCCCCTCGGAATCTGCAGACGAAACACAGTGTTCCAGGTCACACCAGCCGGATTACCGTGGTCAAGGTTGACAGCATGTTATCCACCTTATTTTTGAATGCAGAAGTAAGGCGTTCCATTTGTGTCCAGACTTCAGGATACAGTATATATAATAAAGAATATATATATATAAAGTATATTGATTATTACATAATACACTTCAATATCAAGTCTGTCTCACATGTGTGAAAAAGTAACGATTTGCGATATGTTTCAACATTAATCAATAAACATCTTTTCTCCTGACCAGAAATGCCCACACATTGCTCACCGGGCCCACTGTCAAAAAATAAGATGGATATTAAAATAGGATATAGATGTAGTGCTATGAATAGTACAACTAATTCTTTTTTGTGGGAACAACAAATTCTGCACTTCTTGTTGTACTTTGATTGTGTTAAACATAATAAGACTAGATTTATAAAAGAGAACAAGATAATTTTAAGATAATAAAGAAAGAAAATGTATACATATATTAAAAACTATCTTGAGACCCTGTGATCCCCACATTGAGGTCCGGTGCCTTGGAGCTGAGCTGGCCGTTGCCCTGTTCTAATAGAACAGAGTTTGATTGTATGACTGTCCTTTGTCTCCCACATTCACCCCCCCCCCCCACCACTCAACGCCACCTCTCTCTCTCTCCCTCTCTCTCCCTCTCTGCTATTCTGGATTCCCTCTCTGTTATTCATCATTATATACATAACCTGGCTGAAATAAAGAATACAGGAACTACAGAAGACACACACTCTCTCTCTCTCTCTCTCTCTCTCTCTCTCTCTCTCACACACACACACACACACACACACACACACACTGACCAAAGCAGTTCAGACAGCGCTGTATGAGTTCATCCAGCCTGGCAGCACTGGGACTGGGGCTGGGGATGGGATTCTGCAGGGCACGGCTGATGTCCTGGGGGTTTGGACATGTGTTGCGTCTCTGCTGGACAAGCTTCCTGCTCTTAAGTACCCCAGGACTGTCCGCATGTGGTTTCCTGGAAGACACCCACAAACAGATTTATGACATAAGACTGCACTTTATAAATCCTCAGGAGGGCATTCTGTGAACGTCAGATTTAGTCAGTTTAAATGCATTTTTTTGGCCAGATGTAGCATGGAGAAAGTGTTTTTGTGAATTTATGGAGGACATCTTAGTAAGTTGTAACAAAGTGATGTTCATTTTATGAAGACAAGGTCTTTTTCCTGGTATAATTGTATTTCTATGTCAAAGTTCAGTGGAACTGAACTGACAGTGCTGAGGTGACACACCGAGAGTCAGAATCTGCAAAAGTAATTTACAAAGATCTGATAAGCTCTGTTACTGACAGTATTTCTGTCTCATATGCGAACAGGGCAATATCGCTGCAAACCACACAGCTTGATGTTTGCACACCCAGTGTCTTGAAAATGTTAGCATTTTTTGGGGTTGCACTTGGCTTCTTCCTAGCACTGACTTTCTAGCATGGTATACTAACACATAGCCGTACCCAATTGGATAGATTGGGACCTTGTCAATGTGTATCTTGATTGTATCCATAGCAGCAATAGTAGCCAATGTACTAATGCCATGACACGTGGTCACAGTGATGACATACTGACAATTTAACACTTGCTATTGCAAATCCACTGGACAAAACAGTATCGGGAAACGTGTGTTGCATGGTGTGGTCTGTCTTGAATACTAGTGTGATGACATTACCAGGAAACACTGACTTCAGAGAACTAGTGGTAAGTTCCCTGAATGACCAGGCCTACATCCCCTTATCAAAACCTTCAATTTGTCTGTGCAGCTTTTTACGCAGAATTATGAAGACACAGACTAGTTCACACGCTACTTCCAGTGATAGTGGCATAGGTAAATCTCTTCATGCCACTGTGTTAATAATAGACCACCAAATACTACTAATACTGCCAATACTACTAATACTAATACTAATACTAATAATTACTTCATTTATGGCAAGTGGAGAAGTGTTTCACAATTATGCCAGGAAAGACATAAAGAGACATGGTTGCACAAGTCGGGTCGGGGACAAAAACAAACCCATCCAAATAGATATCAATGGGACTATGAACCCTGGCTGACACATAAATAGCGTGGCTGTTAAAAAAATAACAAGATACAGTATTGCACTAAATATAAACTACTGTATCACACCCCCAAGTATGTTGCCAATTTTATGTGTAACAGAATGTAAACTCGTGGTTGCATGATAGTGCACAGACATAGTGATGTGCAGTCTATCTTTAAACCTGTGTGTTTATTTAATTTTGCCATTACAATAAAGCTACACACACATAGAGCTGAAATGTCTCCTCTCCTCCTTGGTCCTAAGGCCCAAGCTTGGCAATCAGCTGTCTGCTCAACCCCGCTGCGCCTTGTCACGGCCTCATTACACTGGCTGGTTACTAAAACACTAACACTGAGGGCATCGCATGCACACACGCCACCATTTGTACAATGCCAGTTGGACAAGGATCGGTAACTGCCAAAACACAAATGAAACATGGATCTATGGGGGAAGGACGTGGTCAAGGTGATGTGAGATCATGGGATGGCTTCTCTCTGGAGGTCTTCACTGGCCGGAACCACCAGGATGTCATCCAGCATCCAGTCCCCATGCTGAGCACTTGCAGTGTAATTTTGGTCCACAAGGTTGACAATTGAGTCTTAGTCCAATCATGTGGAGGCGCGGCTTTTAAAGCCGAGAGCTTTAGCGGTGATTAGAGAATACATGTTCTATGCATGCATACAGTACATAGTAAAATGTCACATATAATCAGAAAGAGTAGCTTTAGGCATACACTTTTGTCCATTATGAGACAAATTAACACTTTAACACCAATTAAATTAACAATCTAAATTAACAAAACTTTTTTATAATCTCACAATATGTCATATATAGACTTATTCAATTATCTTATTTATTTCTACTGTAGGCATATCAAGGTTTGTAGCTACAGTATTTTAACTGTTTATATATTATTTAACAAGTAACACGTACCTATATGGGGACACAGGCTATAAGTGACACATACCTAAACGATGACACAGGCTATCACAAGAGTGCAAAAGAGGGAAATGTCACTGCTGTCATGACGTCTGTATGGGAATTTCCCAAGGACAGGTAGCCTAATTTACAGTTAAGCAAAACACACGACATGTACTGTTGAGGCTTGTAAACAGTAAAAATGTGTATCAGTGTGCCATGCAAATTCAAATACAATAGGTCCTAGTGTCTGTGTATTTGCATTTCCTCAGAAAGCCAAACCTGACTTGAGCGAACCTGACAATACCTCCTTTATATTTACAAAACATATGTTTTTATAGGAATGCATATGCTAAAAAGCCCCAACCCTCAGTGCTCTTTCATTAAAGACACTATCAGTGACCAAAGAGGGAGGCTTCATCATATCACTGACATCACCTTGGCCTATGTAATAAAGGTTCTGCTTCAGAAACAACCTCTGCACCTCCCTTCACTGTCCTCTTTCGTTCACTTCACTTTCCCTTCCTTCATCCTTGCTCTATTCATGCCATTCAGAAAACACTTTTTTTTTTCCTTTGGAAATCCTCCTCTCCCCCTTTCCTTCCCATCCATGTCACGGCTCCTGGCTAGAAATCCAGCACCCCCCCCCTCTCTCACACACACACTGGTGGGGGATATGCAAATTCCTGTCTTTCTTTCCTTAATTGATTAATTGAAGCCAGGGCCCTTTGAAGGCCTTGTTTGTGTGCTGCTCTTTCTCTGTGTTCTCGCTCTCACAACCTGGGCTCTTGTCCCCCTCGGCATCATGGGATACATCTATTGAAATGAGCCATTCATCTGTTTGTCCCGTGCTAAGTGACTGTACCCACCGTTGTAGCTATCAACTCAAGTTATTAACTGAGAAAACTGGATCAAATGCCAATGGAAACTCTTCAGCAGAATTGTGATAAACACAATCAAGCTAATAGTATATGAGTATGATTCAATAGATATATTTCATACACTGCCTGGCCAAAAGAAAAGTTGCACACTATTTTGTTGGACCTCCTTTAGCTTTGATTAAGGCGCACATTTACCGTGGCATTGTTTTGACAACCTTATGCAACGTCACAACATTGCTTTCCGTCCAGATTTGCATTCATTTTTGGCCTTGAGATCCTTTATTGACGACAGGAGAGTCGAACCACTCCGTAAAGTCTTCTTCAGCGCATCCAAAGGACTTCCAATGGGGCTAAGGTCAGGACTCTGTGGTGGCCAACTCATGTGGGAAAATGATTCCTCATGCTCCCTGAACCACTCCTTCCCAATTTGAGCCTGATGAATCCTGACATTGTCGTCCTGGAATATGCCCGTGCCATCAGGGAAGAAAAACATCCATGGATGGGATAACCTGGTCATTCAGTACATTCAGGTACTCAGCTGACATTTTACTGCCACATAATGTTTCTGAGTGTAGACCTGACCAATTGAAGCAACCCCAGATCATAACACTGCCTCCGATCCTTGTGTACTTGTGCACCTACAACACACGCACACACTCATACATAGCTATCTACATGCGCGCACACGCTGTTAACACCCATGATATCATTATGAAATCTATTCTAAGGTATTATATTAGACGCACTGACACAACCTCCCACACCCGCTGTCAAGCTTCCAATTACATTAGCATATTATTAGTACTCTTACATTTCGTATATTTTTTTATGTATGGTTTGTCTTTATAAAATGAGGTGGATTTATGTGTTTTTGGTCTTATGCACCATGGAAACCTCTTTTCTCTGTTCAGTGTTATCCCTCTCGCAAATACACTAAAACTATACATAACCCTATGAGTCAATTCTGACTTACGGCCTGCCTTGATGTACTATAGGCAAATGAGGGGATGCCCACCATTATGCAATAGACTACCATTTAGACTACCTTAAACTGTGATACATATCATATGTACTAATACTACTTTAACACCAACACAGGCCTTTTGTCTTCCAGAGAATCTAATGACTTGTGGTCACAACTGCAGCTAAAACTGCAGCTAAAAGTATAATATAATGCACTACTGTTGCTGCAGTCTGTCAACCATCGCTATTATCTTTGTGTAATTACATATCTCATATGAATAAACTATTGAGATTATACAAGTATTTCCAGGTGTACTGAAAGACAACACCAATTAGTCACATAACTCCCTGGTAAGTCTGGGCTCACATGTTTATAGTAGACACAAATCCTTTGAGAAGGTAACAGTTATTTTTCACTCATATATATTCAGGTTTAAACACATTTCTGCATGGACCGTTTTCACATAACCTTTAGATGCAGCCTTTGCTTTAAACACTGAGTGATATAGAACTCCCTGGGTTCAACAGGTTTGTACCAATTGTACGTTTCACTCTGACTAAACAGCAGAACTACATGCACTCCGTTTTCAGCTTCTCTAGAAACATGACAAAAACCACACTGCGCCAGATAACCTCAATGTTCACACTACTCGACTGCGATTCACGCTTGCTGATCTCTGTAGTTCAGGGTGCAAATATTGAGGGCACTTGCTAAGACAGATAGAATCGCAAGATGGATCTGTCTGCAGAAGACATCTCTGTGCGACCTCTTTTTACAGGAGTGGTCGGTAAGGTTTTGACCGCTGACATCAAAGAGAAGGTGTTCATAGCTGGCAACCATTCTTGTGCACATACTCTTTTAACCGTTTAACGTACCGGCATGCAAATAAAATATATAAACTCCACTGAAAATGTATGCATGTTCTGTTAAAGACAATACATCTAGAAAAATAACAATAATAAAATCTTGAAATCTTATTGTTGTGACCACCCAAAAACATGTCGGGATTCTCACCTCAGGGGGTCCCGACCCCCCAACACACACACACACACTTTGGCAACCACTACATTATACTACAGTACCTCTTGGTCTTGTTCATTGCAGACTTTCTCTCCCGGTCACTCCTCCTCTACTGCTGATCCACTTGGACATCTGAATGTGTCCCTAGTGCCTCATGACTGACCCTGGTTCGCCTCCTCCTCTGTGTTTATGTGCCCTGAGCCGAGCAAGCAGGCGCAGGGCTACAGCAGCTGCGGGGGGTGAGGGCTGCCCGCCTACAAGTCACCTACCACACTCCACATGAAGGTCCAGCTCCTGTCAGTGTGTGTCTAAGGCGTGTGTGTATACCCCCCAAAAAAGCTCCAAAACAAGCTGAACTAAAGCTGAACCAAAGACAATTTAACGATGAAAGCTTTGAGAACTACAACAGTTGAGTTCGATTGTCAGCCCTCCCCTAACATAAACAGGTCCGCCTCACTGGAGGAACTAGCTCTGACAGATAGGGGAACTCGCATCAGTATCATATGCGTGTATGTGTGTGTGTGTGTGTGGGCAAGGGGGAGGGGAGAGGAGCGAGGCGCGCAGCTTAGCAGAAACGAACACTGAGCCTACATGAAGTGGCCTACCAATAGAGGAAGGGAGGGAGGGGAGCTAGACACAGAGTGATGAGCAATCAACTGAACCTCAGGAAACAACATCTGTGGTTCTTTTTTTGTTAGCGCTTTACAGAAATTAGGCCACACCTTTGTTTAGCTAATTTGTCTAAATGTAGAACAAGATCGGTTAACCTGTAAGCAATTCCCTCAAAATCCCCAGAATACCTCTTCTGTCCCTTGCAAATTCCGACACCCTTATTTCTCTCCTCTTTTTTTTTTACCCCCCTGTCATTTCTCTGTCCATCTCTCAAGGCAGCACGTGGTTACACAGGGAGGTACTGTTTGCGCCTTTGAATGCAACTGTGCAGCTGGAGAGGGGGACTCAAAGGCATCCTTGTTTTGAACACACCAGGAGGAAGAAGGACCCGTACGGGGGACATTAATGTCCTTGAGCCTGCAGAGGTGGTTGCGTTCTGGGGGATTATGCGTGGGTGTTAGTGAACGATATAGCATTGAAAGACGGGGAGGATGCATGGGCCAGTGGGTCCAACGCTCCTGCATGCTAAGTCTTAACACCTTAAAAATGCTTTAGGTATTTGCATTGGAAAGGAGTTTTGGGAATGGCTTAAAATGCTACGCGACACTGAAAACCACTGACCACAAAATATGTATGCTAATAAAACGCCTGTCTTAACACCTTAAAAATGGTTTAGCTCTTAGCATTAGAAATTAGTTATGGGAATGGCTAATGCCTTGCGACACTGACCACAAATGGGACAAAACGCCATTATGACCTATCGAACTTACTGTAATTGGATATCATTTTTTTATCTGTCCGAAAACGTGTTACAATGCTGAAATGTTTAATCCTTACCTACGTTTTTAGTCGCACAATAATATAATGTGGACTTTTTGACTATAGTTTATTTCGTTACGGAGCACTGTAGAAGCTTTGAGTGGTTGCAAACGCTTCCTTGTTTTTTACTGTGTCAAGTAGTATACAACCACGCGCATCCACACAGATACAGTATCAACCCCTATAGAACGGTTCCCCCTTGAGGTTTGACAACAAAACTGCAGAGCAGGCGACGGGCAACTTCTGAAATCCTGAACTCATACTCCCAGCATTCTAACTAGTTCTGCTTCGGTAGCGTTCGCATTTCTCTCGCCCTCAACCCTCCCTTCCGGAGGAGAGAAGTAGCCTACCCTAACGCAGCAATCCAATTCCAGTGACATCCTCAAACACTGCCAGTGCCAGATGTCGTTGCTATGGGTGATGGGGAACATGTTGAAAGATGACAGATGGAGATTCAGGAGGTAAGGCTGTGCAGGCTGTACTCGCTATTTGGGTATTTATGCCTTACCACATATTTCTGTCTGCAGCATCTGTGCTGTTTGTGAGACCGGGAGAGGCGTGTCGCTCAATGAGGGACATGCGTGTGCGTATGTATGGTAGGTTGGTTGTAGTCATGAAAGCAACCTTTAGTGTTTTAATGTAACGTTCTTTTTCATTATCTTGCATATATTGTTGACATTGGAGTTATGTGCAAAACAATAATAGCACAACACATTGATGGAATACACGTTATGAAGTTTCTGAATGTATTTTGGAGCAATAAAGGCCCAGCCCTGGGCATGTATGTAGCCTATATACACATCCAGGCAGCCACCACATGGACATGTATCCCCCCCCCCCCCCCCACACACACACACAGACACAGACTGTAAGTCTAAAAGCTGTCTATAAGCTTTATAGGAAAATGTACATGACTCTTTGACTCTTTGACTCTTTGTTTCCTAAAGGCTGACAATGCTAACACCTTGGTATTTATTGAGAAAACAGCCCTAGAGGTGGCACGTGAAGACTGCATAATGAATATGATATAGGCTACAACTATTAGAGTCTCTTAATATATCTTTCTATTTTTGTGAGTCCCAAAGGCTTGGCCTGATAGGATCCATCCCAGGGAATACCAAAATACTATTTCAAAATATGAATGTTTGCGGAGCATTATATATGGTGGGATGTGTAACGCTCAGCGTGTTGAGGGTCCCTAACATAGGACGTGGATCTGGATCCTGTTGGGACCGAATCACATTAGTGCAACACGTATTCCATCTAAACCTGACTGCACAGTACAGTTAGCATCTTGCCTTTGTACAGATAATGAGAGTGTGTGTGTGTGTGTGTGTGTGTGTGTGTGTGTGTGCGTGTGCGTGTGTGTGTTCAGTGTGCACTCATTCCCAAAAGGCTGTTAAGAGTCCTCACCCCTTTCCTTTTATAGCCTGTCAGACGTGTGTGTGTGTGTGTGTGTGTGTGTGTGTGTGTGTGTGTGTGTGTGTGTGTGTGTGTGTGTGGGGGGGGGGGGGG
>JAOEHI010000005.1:122098-146628 GCA_025447815.1 Percopsis transmontana
TATCTACAGTATCTACAGTATATCTACAGTATCTACGGTATAATCTCTATTTAACTGGAAGAGTCTATCCTGGTTACATAAAGTCTTGATATTTTGCCTCTTTGCCTCTGTCAGATGTGTACACTACTGCAGTATTTCTGCGACTGTGAGCTGCGGCACAGAGTGGAGGCTATTATGGCGTTCTCCAACCAGTTCGTCTTCAAAATTCAGAGCAACCAACGTGTCCGCTACAACCTGCTTATGAAAGCCTTCACTATGAGTGCCGCGGAAACCGCTAGAAAGACTCGTGAGTTCCGCTCTCCACCTCATGACCAGGTACAGACGTTTTTGTGTGTTATTCACATTAATCTAAGTCTTTGCTTGAATATTGCCATTATCCCGCCTGTTGTGCATCGTTTTGTGCAGATGCATGTTTACTTATAAGTAGGAAGGAGTTGCATTGTGACAAGGGGGTTGCTTGTAATGTGTCCTGCTCTGTTCCTTTTCAAGGTTATTATGCTGACCAACTTTAAACATTGCCCAGAGGAGGAGGACTGCCCAGTGCCTGAAGAGGTCAGAGAAACTCTTCAAGAGTTCCACATTGACCTTCTCCTTCACTGTGGTAAGGACTTTAAATATCCTGCTTGGCCTGCAAGCAGGATATGCAGGGCTTTAACTATGCATTTAAAGGGAAGTTAGGAACAGATATGCACACAATGCCTCAATTTCCCTCTGGGCAGTTTGTATCTAGAGACAGGGCTGAAAAATTACTGACATTGTTTAGATACTCCTTTGTGCTACACTGAGTACCTCAGGAAACAAAAGACATTTGTGGTTCATTTGGCTTTCTGTGCATTTCAATCACAATCAAGGACTTGAGATGCAAATTTACCATAGAAAACACTGAAATCATAATGTGGCAGAGTTAGTATCACTGGCTGAATCATCATTCACAAAATGAATGACTATGTTATGATTGGTAGAAATAACACCTATGGGGGTTTCAGGTGCCTTGATCAACTTCTTTTTTGATTAATTCATTCATTCATTTGCATTCATTTTCCTTCCAGTATCAAATACTGTTAAATATTTTATATTTTCATTTTACTCTATCTCTACATTACTGTGTAATTGTTGTTTTATTTAGGTGTTTTTTTCCTTAAATATTTTGTCAATGGCATTCATTGGTTGCTTCACTACATAGGCATACATATTGAGGAGGAGGCTCAGGAAGAGGAGGTGGACACCTCACTTAGAGGTAGACTCCTTAGCCTGGTGGAGAAGGTGAAGAACCTCCGCAAGAAGAATGAAGAAGAAGAACCAGAAATTGAAGAGGACCCCAAACCCAGTAAGACTGAAATAACTGTCAAATACATGGTCTAGTTATTACTGTTACTACTGCTACTTTTGTATGAAACAGTACTAAACAATTATTTTCTAAAGCGGCATAAGCAGCAGCAAAGATGTTTTGTCAGTTTTAATAAAAATAATATTAAAGGTAAAATCCTTTCCCTTCAAGAGCCGCAACTTTCCACCCGAGATCACTATTCATGTTTTAAACACATTTGTGAATTGGGCAGGGGTCTGTAGGGGGATGATGTGAGCCTAATAGTTCTGTAGGGGGAGGAGTGGAGAAGAATGTCTGCCACTTCTCAGGTGTTTGAAACCAAAACAATGTTGGTTTTATTTAAAATGTAAATTCCGCCATTCCAAATCCAGGAGGGTTTCTTTCGTAAAATATGACATAATATAGCCATTATACATAATACATAATATTTTGGCATAATTACATAAGAAAGGCACAATAAGGGCAAGCAAGACTTCTTTCTGTTCTTTGAATGAACACCATAGACACACGTGTGTTTTCTTTCCCAAGGCACGCTCCAGCAGCTGATCTCCCACACCATGATCCACTGGGCCCAGGAGTCCTTCATCCAGAACCCTGAGCTGGTGCGCCTCATGTTCAGCCTGCTCCACAGGCAGTACGACGGGCTGGGGGAGCTGATCCGTGCCCTGCCCAAAGCCTACGCCATCAGCGCTGTGTCCGTCCAGGACACCATGGATATGCTGGAGTGCTTGGGCCAGATTCGCTCGCTGCTCATCGTCCAGATGGGCCCAGAAGAGGAGCGACTGATGATCCAGAGCATCGGGTCAGTGTGGGCTTAATCAGCACTGTTGTGGTCCTCGCTTTAAAGGGATAGTGTGTAAGATCTAGTATCATTACGTGATTACAGAAATATTTTAGGCTCTCGTTTTGAATAGGGTATTTCTTTATAGTTTATATTTTACCATTTTCATCTCAAGAGCCTACCTAACCCGGTAGAGGTTAAATACAGGAAAAAAGTGCATGATTGGGTAAAGTACATTTCTTTATACCACTCCTGTTGCACCTGATGAATCAGATCTGTTCTGATGTAATGCTGTTTTTCCAGGAATATCATGAACAACAAGGTGTTCTACCAGCACCCTAATCTGATGAGAGCCCTGGGCATGCATGAAACTGTCATGGAGGTGATGGTCAATGTGTTGGGTGGAGGAGACTCGAAGGTAACTTTCCTCCATTCCTCAGTATCACTTCTATTATCGTTGTATCACTAAAATAGCATATTTTTTAGTTTTAAATTATATGATATCAAATAATGATTGGAACTCAAGGCATTACGACATTCAATCTCATGTAATGTGTTGTGATCTTCTCTAATCTACTCTAATATAATGTAATCTAATCTGAGTGTACCTTTCTTTTATCAGGAGATCAGATTCCCCCAGATGGTCACCAACTGCTGTCGTTTCCTGTGCTACTTCTGCCGAATCAGCCGCCAGAACCAGCGCTCCATGTTCGACCACCTCGGCTACCTGCTGCAGAACAGTGGGATTGGCTTGGGTGAGTGACATCTGCGCTGTCCAGTCAGAGCAGAGCGGAAACGTCCAGGGGGGACCCTGACTTGACACGTGTTGCTCCGTATGTTGAGTGAACTAGCAGTAACTGTCTCCTGCTTTCAGGCATGCGTGGCTCCACCCCTCTGGATGTAGCTGCTGCCTCCTGCATTGACAACAACGAGCTGGCCCTGGCGCTGCAAGAGCAAGACCTGGAGATGGTCAGAGACAGCAGAAATAAGGATACAAATTTAGATGGGAAAACAGCAAGGAAGGCGTTTAACCCCCTACCCATTCTCTATACTATGTCTTTTCCCTATGTGCAGGTGGTGACATATCTTGCGGGCTGCGGACTGCGAACGTGCCCCATGCTGCTGTCCAAGGGCTACCCTGACATTGGCTGGAACCCCTGTGGAGGAGAGAGATACCTCGACTTCCTCCGCTTTGCTGTCTTCGTCAACGGTCGGCCATTTCTCAAAATTTCTCTCTTTCATAGCATTCGTTTGGATGTCTCACTATGGGATGCACCCCTTATTCCTCAGAATCATTTATTTCACTATGCCAGCTGTGACTTGCTGGTGGTCTTGGATGTCAGTGTCAAGTACCACCCACACTAAGTAACCTGCACAGCGTCAGAATCGTCATTAAATCACCTCTTCTTCCTTCTTACAGAGCATTCTTTCGACCAGTAGTTGCTACTATATGGGACAAACCCATATAAACTACCTACTACTCTTGGCAGTAACCCTGAGACATTTTCCTCCGTTTCTTCTCGGACACCATGTGCTTGTGAGGACAGACAATACTATGACAGTTTGGCTTGCGGACTCATTCTACTCGTAGTCTTTGAGTTGAGCTTGCCTGGCAATACGGGAGGAATACGCTAGGGGTGCATCCCATAGTGAGACATCTCACTCGTGCTACCCAGAAAACCTAGTTACAACGCTAGGGTTACTCTAGTTTTACTGACACCTACACACTTCTCTGACAGGAGAGAGCGTGGAGGAGAACGCCAATGTTGTGGTGCGTCTGCTCATCCGTCGCCCCGAGTGTTTCGGCCCCGCCCTAAGAGGAGAGGGTGGCAACGGTCTCCTGGCTGCCATTGAGGAGGCCATCAAGATCTCTGAGGATCCTGCCCGGGATGGACCCACTGTCAAGAAAGACAGGCGCTTCATGTGAGTGATGGCACAGTGTGCATGCCTAAAGTATTAAATGCTGCATTGGATAAGGGAAGGGGAATTGGTGCCCCCCTCTGCTTGTGAAATGCAACTGCAATTTGTATTGTATAACTTTGTCAAAGATGAAGAGACATTGGGCTCTATCTTACATCCTGCGCAAAGCGACGCCAAGCGCGACACAAGTTTCAGACCAATGCAGTTGTCATTTTCCCGTCCAGCGCCCACATACTTTAAATAGCAAATGCACTTGCACCCATCTGAGAGCCAGTGGTCTTAAAATGAGGTGTGGTCAGGTAAATTGCGATTTTTTTTTCAAATTTTTTCTTCTGTCTCTCCTCACATTTTGGCTATTTGGTTGTTCATACATTCGTACTGTATTCACAGAAAGCGGTGCTGGGACCTGCTTTTTCTCCCATATTAAGCCATAGGATATTCAATGTCCTTTGTCCAGTCCAATCCTCAATCCTCAAAATAACAGCCCAAATAGCCTACCAGCAGTAGCGACGCATGGGGATTTCATTAGAGGAAGCCTGATGATATTTTGGCACGTAACGATTGTCAATGTGGTGTATATTACTTTCACATTAACGGTGTGTCTAATCAGTTCACAGTATGATAATTATGTGTTTAATATTGTCAGTTTCATTGTCTAAGTCAAGTCATCACTCTATAAAACTAAGACAAAATCGTTTTGCAATGTCTCTTCTACAATGATCTCTGACCAACTACTTGAAATTCAGTTAATTAGCTGCACATGTCAGACGATCATGATTCACATTTCTGATCTGATTGGTGTCAAGACAGCAGCAGGGTGGGTTCCCTCGCCTGCCCACTGGAAATTGACTGTATGTTTTTATGGAATCATTTGTGGGCTTCCTCTACTAAGCCACTGGACATCTTTTTATTTTTCACAGTCAGAGTGGTACAACACTCAATGGTGATTGGCACATTTTTCTAAAAAGAATCCAAGTGGGCGTGAACATAGTTTGGCTTCACCTCGACAGCATTAATGTATGTGCAAGCCTATACTGTCTGCAAAGTGAGAAGCTTATGACGATTTCACATTGAAAAGCTTTCCATTTACCATAGTGGCGGTAAAGATATTATGTAAATAATCAAAATAGGTATACAATGACATAAAATGTATTGTTAGAAATTTTCACATCATTTGATTCGGTGGAAGTATAGCTTCCCCTGGCTTCCCCCACAGACTACAACAACAGACGCATGATTAATTAGGAGACTCAGTACAACCCTTTTGAACCATGCGATTGGCGCTGTGACAATTTCTTCCGTCATTAAACTAGCAAAAGTGGATTTGGACACGCCCTAAATGCACTTTAGCCCGTGCATTTAGGTCGTTAAAATAGGGCCCATTAACACTGTATTCCCCGCCACTGCACTATCCAGTACACAGACACTCATATCAGTCTATCCAAGGGGTCTCGTGTTATATTTTTTTGACCAAATCAAATAAAAAAATACAAAATTAAAATACTAACAGTAATTAAAAATGTATATTATACCATAAAACAAATAAATGTGTCATTCCGCCTTGGGTGAAAATACTGACATGGATCTCACTTTCTTATTGACAGGTTTGGTGGTGAGGAGCAACATGAGGAGAACCGTGTCCATCTGGGGAATGCCATCATGTCCTTCTACTCCGCCCTCATAGATCTGCTGGGCCGTTGCGCCCCTGAGATGCATGTAAGTACAGCGGCTTCCCGCACCACTGATTCCTCTAAGGCCTTCTGGAGCAGTAGTGGGTGGTTGCTGTTGTAGTTAAAGTTAGTAAAGTAATAAAGGAGAGAGGTATAGAAGTCCCCCATGCTTTAAATGTCTATTTCCACAGTTGATCCAAGCAGGCAAGGGTGAAGCCCTAAGAATCAGGGCTATCTTGAGGTCCCTGGTGCCCATTGAGGACCTCGTGGGAGTCATTAGCCTGTCCGTGCAGATCCCTACCTACGGCAAAGGTTGGTGGGGGGGAAACATAAGTATATAAGCCTCCCATTTGTATTCTTTAGTGTCTTACCTTTAGTGTTGAATCTCTTCCCGTTCTATCCCTTATCCCAGATGGTAACATAATTCAGCCTAAGATGTCAGCCAGCTTTGTCCCGGACCACAAGGCCTCCATGGTGCTGTTCCTTGACAGAGTGTACGGTATCGACAACCAGGACTTCCTCCTGCATGTGCTGGATGTGGGCTTCCTGCCTGACATGAGGGCTGCAGCTTCGCTGGACACGGTACTCCTTAATCCTGGGGATAGATCTTGTTTTTATTATTTGATTAGGGTGCAGGGTCAAGGGATTAGGAATTTTACTCAAGGGTAATTACAAAGTGGGACATTGTGTGGGATTGAATACATGGCCTTAAAAAAGCAGTACATCAAAGCTATATCTGTTAGCATGGTAACCCAAACTAATACATAGGAGATTGTTTCATCAAATAATGATCTTGAGTTTGGGTTGTACGTCGTGAAGGGCAGTGCCATTTAGATTGAAGTGTTTTTCTAACCAATTAGATTTAATTTCAACAAAACATGTCAAAAGTTGTCCATAGGTGCTTTAAGAAACATACACTGTCATGACCTAATACACTGGTGCTCCTCTGTGGCTACAGCTGGCCTTCAGCACCACTGAGATGGCCCTGGCTCTGAACCGCTACCTGTGCTCCGCGGTGCTGCCGCTGCTCACCAAGTGTGCGCCGTTGTTTGCCGGTACGGAGCACCGCGCCATCATGATTGACTCCATGCTCCACACCATCTACCGGCTGTCCCGCGGCCGCGCCCTCACCAAGGCCCAGAGGGACGTCATCGAGGAGTGCCTCATGTCCCTCTGCAAGTCAGTCCCTCCGCCCTTCCTCGAGACTTGCATATTTTTTAAATAGTGAAAAATTTATTAATATATAATAATGACAAATATAAACAAATGAATGAATCTATTTTCTATCTACGTCTATATAATAGTGTTTAAGGTTAGCCTTCTATACAGACTGAAGGACATTTTGTAGCCACTATTATTCAGTCTGACATTGCCTCCTGCTCAGCCGTTCACAAGTTATCCAGTCGCTCTAACTATGATTTCATTGGAAACTGAAGCTGCAGGCCAGTGCCACAGACCCTCCCCCAAGCCACTGAACAGTAAACTCAACTGCTAGTTCTGAATTTTAGATTCTACTTAAGAATGGCGGAAAATGTTAACAAAGCATGTCCTTATGTAAGTTCAGAGGTTCATAGGTTAAGAGGATTGAGAAGACAGTACCAAATTCACCCACACAGCTACTGATTGGCAAGTGCAATGCCAGAATAACTGAACCACTGCAATCACATTTTTGCAACTCTCTTTCTAGGAGTGTAACTTTAAAGCTTCACACAGTTATTTAGTTTTTTTTGTTTACAGTTTTAATTGTAATATTTAGTCTGCACGTTTAAAGGTTCCTCCGGCCCTCTATGCTGCAGCATCTGCTTAGGAGGCTGGTATTTGACGTGCCTATCCTCAATGAATATGCCAAGATGCCTCTTAAGGTTTGACTTGTTCTTTTTTTTCAGTTCAATTACTTGAATTGATTGTACAATGACCTCACACTATCTACACAACTGTCATTTTACTGGAGTGTGTGTTTCCTCCTTCCCTGATGGCTTTAGCTGCTCACCAACCACTACGAGCGCTGCTGGAAGTACTACTGTTTGCCCAACGGTTGGGCTAACTTCGGCGTGACCTCAGAGGAGGAGCTGCATCTCTCACGTAAACTCTTCTGGGGCATTTTTGAGTCCCTGGCACACAAGGTTAGCGCTGGGACCTCCTGTAACATTCCGTCTATATTTATACACTGAGGTGAGGTTTCACCAGCACACGTTCACCTGAACCAATCTGGCTTTCTCTGTGCTGCAGAAATTCGATGCAGAGCTCTTCAAGATCGCCATGCCCTGCATCTGTGCCATAGCTGGAGCCATCCCTCCGGACTATGTGGATGCCACCTACTCTACCCACACTGAGAAGAAGGCCTCTGTAGACGCCGAGGGCAACTTTGATCCCAAGCCGGTGGAGACCACCAAGTCGGTGATGGGGAAAAGGACATGGACTTAAATTAATCAGATTTTCTGTGTATAGAACCTATGCATCATCTTTAGACATTTTACTGTAACTATATAGCCAAGTAATACATTCAGAAGTGCAGTACAGTGAGTTTTTTTGTGGTGACTGTTACTATTCTAAATATTTTTATATATATAAATAAAGCCTTTTCCAGGTGTTCAGTAGTTCAGTAGTACATTTAAACATGTATTACATTTGGTTTTGTTCATTCACAGTACAATCATCCCAGAGAGACTGGATGCTTTCATTAATAAATTTGCAGAACATACTCATGACAAGTGGGCGTTTGAAAAGGTCAGTTACAATAAATACCCATAATCAATGAAAACAAGATGTCAACATGCATCTTTTCTTAATGCAACTACTGTTAAAGACTGTCTGCACCATATGCATCTTTAGATTCAGAACAACTGGACCTACGGAGAGGTCTTAGATGAGAACGCCAAGAACCATCCTATGCTCCGGCCATACAAGACCTTTTCTGAAAAGGTGCAGTAATGTGTCTACATAGCCTCATCCTAATTACCAGGATCAATCCTCCACCCATCCCGTTATTTATTTCAATTATTTGACCAAGCTCTTATGTAATACACAGTACAATACACAGTATTTATACTTTGCGTATACAAATACGCTCTTACAGTATGAGGTAAAAGTGATATGTCCACTACATTAGTGCTTAACAGTCTCGATACGTTCTGTCCAGTATGTAGTCCGCAGTGTGCCAATTACATAAATACAAATTATTTGTGTCCCTACAAAAAGAATGGATTGTGATCTTTTAATTAATGGTCCTTTGTCCTAATTTAATAAACATATACAGTGTATTTGACCAAGCGCTGGGTATTCACATGAACCCTGGTGGTGTTTTCTCTCTCTCAGGACAAGGAGATTTATCGCTGGCCCATCAAGGAGTCCGTCAAAGCCATGCTGGCGTGGGAGTGGACCCTGGAAAAGCCCCTTGACGGGGAGGGAGAAGTAGAAAAGAAGACCGCCACTCGCAAGATCTCCCAAACTGCTCAGGTACATGAGAGGAGAGCAGACGATCTGTGTCAGCTTATGTATTTCTCTCTATTTCTAATGGACTGAACAAGAGCATGCAGGCCAGATTGACAGGCTTATACAGTATCATTCTTGTTTATATTTTATTTGTATACTACCATCTATTCTCATTGTTGAAACTAAAGATATTTGTCAACTTGAAACTCAAAGATTATACAGGAGAAAATTATCATATTTACTTACTGTACCAACCAACCGCTCACATTATTTATGTCAGCCATTGTTTGGGTTGAACACGACAGCTTCACTTTCTAGCATTCTTTCTGTTTGCAGGCTACTTACGACCCCAGCCAGGGCTACAGCCCTCAGCCAATAGATATCACAGGAATGGCCCTCTCCAGAGAGCTACAGGTACCCGCTTACTGTATCTTTTACAGCACTGAGAGATCTGTTAGCTGGGTTAGCACAGTACATCTCAGTGCGGCTCAGTGGATTTATAGGCATTTTCACATCCGCTCCCTCTATAGTCTATGGCTGAGCAGTTAGCTGAGAACTACCATAACACCTGGGGCCGGAAGAAGAAGATGGAGCTTCAGGGTAAAGGTGCGTAGGGTACTACATTCAGCATTTAGAATTAGCAACAGGCAATGTTTTGGAAGCTTATACATAAATAAAAAATAGCCTCACACCCTCTTCTGTTAAAGTGGTAGAGTTTTTGTCTCATTCGTATTCATACCCAGATCTATGCCTCTTAGGATCTGCTCCTACACACACTAGAAATTCCATTACAGACTTTTACTCAGTTATTTTCCTCAAAAACAAAACGTTTTTATCTCTTTATAGAAAAAGCTCAGTGGGTGGGTCATTTTTAAAAGATAACTTTCATTAAACTGATATTTCCTTCATTTCTGTTATTAGTTTGTGTCATGTGATGGTTGCCGGTTCTCTGTCAGATGGTTGATTTGGTAATTGACCTGTTTGCTCTTCTCAGGTGGAGGCGCACATCCCCTGTTGGTTCCTTATGACACCCTGACAGCAAAAGAGAAGGCAAGGGACAGAGAGAAAGCCCAGGATCTGCTGAAGTTCCTCCAGCTCAATGGATATGCGGTGACAAGGTTTGGGCTAGTCCACTTCTCAGGATTTAAATTCGTAGTGCATGGCAGCAGCGTTGTGAGGATAAGAGTTCTATTTCAACTAGACTATACTAGACTGCCCTCTTTTCTCTCCTGCTAGGGGCCTGAAGGACATGGAGCAGGACGTTTCCTCCATCGAGAAGCGTTTCGCCTATGGCTTCCTCCAGAAGCTTCTCAGATGGATGGACATTGCCCAGGAATTCATCGCCCATCTCGGTACTGTGATTTAAGGGACACATACAGTAGTAGAGCAATTTTAGTGTAGAGTAGCCAAGCATATAGTACAGTACATCTTGTTTGTTCAAGGGCTGACTGACTCTTGATCTCTTCTTTTTAAACAGAGGCTGTGGTCAGCAGTGGTAGAGTGGAGAAATCACCCCATGAACAGGAGATTAAATTCTTTGCCAAGGTGAGCCATGTTATATTTAATGTATAGCCATGTGACAGACGACTAGTCCACATGCTGTCCATATGCTATCATGAACCACATTCGACAGTTTTGGTTTAACAGTGATCACTGTTTCTAACATAGAACCACTGTTTGCCACAATAATGAACAATGGTTCCATAATCACGTATATTTTCTTTTCAATCGTTGATTCACAGATTCTCTTGCCGCTGGTGAACCAGTACTTCAAAAACCACTGCCTCTACTTCCTGTCCACTCCTGCTAAAGTGTTGGGTAGTGGAGGACATTCCTCCAATAAGGAGAAGGAGATGATTGCTAGGTAGGTGGCACCTTTGACCTACAGTACAAAACTGTCCTATTCAGAACACCCATTTTTTCTCTGAATAATGGAACACTCTACCTGGTAGCTTTTACAAAGTATCCCTGTGTGTGATAGTCTGTCCTCCTTTCCTCCTGATATACTTTCATATCCCTCCATCTTTGTTTTGGTCAACTCTTAAGTGATGTCCTTAATATTCCTTGACCCACCTACCTTTTGCTTTGGTGTCACTTCAACCATCCTTCCTGCCCTATCTCCCACCTATCCTTCCTTCCCTCCCCTTCCACTTTTCTCCCCCTATCTCAGTATCTTCTGTAAGATGGCTGCTTTGGTGAGACACAGAGTTTCTCTCTTTGGTAAGGAACCTGCATGGTGGCATTATGTCCCTTCACCCTCCTCTTTCTTTCTTTCTTTCTTTCTTTCTTTCTTTCTTTCTTTCTTTCTTCCCACCCCCTTACGGTTTTAATCCAAAGATGGATAACAAAAGCTCTCCTCTCCTCTCCTCTCTGGATGTTGTGCTAACCCTTCTCTTCTCTTTAGCTTTGCTTCTGCTTGGCTTTGGTGTTTTCTGCAGCCTGGTGTTTTCAATGTTTTTTGTGAGCTTTGCAGACCTGGAAAGGAAACTCACACGGTGCAAAAATAGAGCTAGCATGATGATGGTGTGTGTTGGTGTCAAGTTACTACAGATTACTAACTGTGCTACAGTATGTCACATTCTGTGTGACTCTTCACTGAGGCGACACTACTGCACAAGCAACTGTTTTGTAATCTGGAGACTGGGGTTCTAATCCCACCTCAAACACTTCTTGGGGCAGGGTCGTCTATTAGTTAGGGTAGTCGACTCCCACCCAAAATATGCCCTTATTAAAATATTATAAATATTATAAATGTCCTTATTGTAACCACTGTACAATAAGACAACACTTAATTGTACTGTTAGGGGACATTCATTTTTTGGTAACATTACAAGTGTTTCATTAAATGATCATTATAAGCTAAATTTAGATTTTATTTTGTAATAGATAATGGAAAATGTACCCCAAAGCCAATTCCACGCAAAGCCAATACCATGCAATTCTCTGTAGTGCTTTTAATGTTTTGTAACACGTTATACTCACATTTACTCCTGGTGTGTTCTTGGTGAATCGGACGATCACAAAAAAGCATACAGCTTTAGGTTGTAGATAATATGTAACAGATGTAATGCGCTATCTTCTCGCTGCTTTGTCTAGGAACGGATGCAAGTGCTGTGGTTAACTGTCTGCACATCCTGTCACGGTCACTGGATGCCAGGTAACACAGACCTAATGTACACTAGTTTTGCATTAATACAAGAATCTCCATCTGGATCTAAAATTAATATCCATTCCATTTCTCGTATTTATTTATTTTTCCTGTTCTTTCCAGAACTGTGATGAAGTCAGGCCCGGAGATTGTGAAAGCTGGCCTGCGTCAGTTCTTTGAGAGTGCTGCTGACGACATCGAGAAGATGGTTGAGAACCTCAAACTGGGCAAGGTGTCCAGTCGCAACCAGGTCCAGAACACCTTCTGAATAGCACTCTCAGTTTGCTGTGTAGTGTGAATGTACTTCCCGTGTGTTTACCTGTGTATGTGTCTGTACATGTGTGCATGAACACAGGTGAAGGGTGTGTCCCAGAATATCAACTATACCACGATTGCCCTGCTACCCATCCTCACCACGCTGTTCGACCACATCGCCCAGCACCAGTTCGGAGATGATGTCATTTGTGAGTAAAGTGCCTCCTCAGTAGAAGCCCAAACTATAACTGCTCATTGACTCGCTGATTTATGACTGCACTTCTATTTTCCACACCTGCAGTGGACGACCTGCAGATTTCCTGTTACCGCATAATGTGCAGTATTTACTCTCTGGGTACTGTCAAGACTCCACACGCAGAGAAGTGAGTACCTACCCCTGTGTACCTCTTTAAAGCTATAGATTTAGTATTTAGAACATATCTAAAAATATTGACTCAAAGTTATTAGCTAAAAGCCAAATTCAAAATGTTTTATGAATACTTTGCTTTTTTATGTTGCTTGAAAACATATCATTTTAAGTCTATTTTACCATCTTTTTAGTTGACCTTGATTTACATTGGATGTTATATTGCTATTCTACAACTGATTCCATGATTTATACACCTAATATAAAAAGGGAGATCCAATTAATAGTAAAATGTTTTCATCTTGGTATGATGCCCCCATTTGCAGACAGCGACCAGCTCTGGGCGAGTGTCTGGCTCATCTGGCGGCTGCGATGCCTGTGGCCTTCTTGGAGCCCTCACTCAATGAGTTCAACGCCTTCTCCGTCTACACCACCAAGACTCCTAGAGAGAGATCCAGTGAGTTTTAGCACATTGATTTGACTGGATTGGATTACACCTCACTTTATTAATGTGCTAGCTAGTGCCTATTGGGTCAATACAACAGTAGTCATGTCCATCTCCACCAACAGTTCTGGGTCTTCCCAACCAAGTGGAGGAGCTGTGCACTGATATCCCAGAGCTGGAGGTCCTGATGAAAGAGATCAGTGACCTGAGCGAGTCTGGGGCTCGCTACACGGAGATGCCCCATGTGATTGAGATCACTCTGCCCATGTTGTGCAACTACCTGCCTCGCTGGTGGGAGAAGGGCCTTGAGAACTTCCCAGAGCTGGAGGATCAAATCTGTACCTCCGTCACCTCCGATCAGCTCAACCAGCTCCTGGGGAGCATCATGAAGATTGTGGTCAACAACCTGGGAATAGATGAGGCCTCCTGGATGAAGAGGTTGGCAGGTCAGTGAGTAGCAGGGATGTCAGAGATATCATGAACACTGAAAGTCTGGTAATAATTTAAGACTGAATAGGATAGGATAGTCTAGTGGTCTAGGTGTTGGACTCCCAGCCGGAAGGTTGTAGGTTCAAGCCCCAGAGTCGGCTTACCTGTAGGCATCCTTGAGCAAGATGCCTAACCCCTACCTGCTCCATGTAATAGAACAATGTAATTGTAAGTCACTTTGGATAAAAGCGTCTGCTAAATGTAAATGTACAGTATCTTATGGTCTTTAATCTTTTTAACCATACAGAATGTCCACAATCCTCACTTCAACCTAAACGTTCTGAGTTTGTCATGCCTTGAGCAAGTTACAATACCAAAGACTTACCTGCTTCAGGTGTAGTTACCTAGACCAAACCTGAACTAGTACTGGACCCATGACTATCCATTACCTGTCTCCTGTACTACCTGTGTGCAGTGTTTGCCCAGCCCATCGTGAGCAGGGCTAAGCCAGAGATGCTGAAATCCCACTTCATTCCCACCATGGAGAAGCTGAAGAAACGTTCTTCCAAGGTGGTGGCAGAGGAGGAGCATCTCCGCATGGAGGGCAAGACCGAGGTGGACAGTGAGGACGGGACCATCAGGGACGAGTTTGCTGTGCTCTGTCGAGACCTGTATGCCCTCTACCCACTGCTCATCCGCTATGTGGACAACAACAGGTAGATTACCTTAATGTGTATCTATAACAGCAACAACAAATTAATAAATCAACAAAACACAATTGTCGAGGTGACCTATAAGATAGATGTGTGGGTACCTGGTAATTTGTGGCAGAGATGCTCACAAGTCAATTATGCAAGTCCAAGTCAAGTCTCAAGTCTTTGGTCACAAGTCCAAGTCAAGTCTCTAATGGTTGTAATGAGCGTTCTATCATCTGCTGCATGTAATCCGCTCCAAAATGTTGTGTCCGCATAGATCTGTGCATGTTGACTTTGTATGTACATGTGTATTTCTTATAAGAGAATCGGTTAATTACACCAACGTTTGTGAAACACTTTGTGGATGTAGAAGACGTAGTTATAAAGATGGCTAATTCCAAAGCACTGGCATATGGGCTCGTACATACAGAAATAGCTGACACTCCCACAAGGCGCTGAGACGCGTCGGTAAACGAGAAGAGAGAGAATAAGGGGATGCCATTTAGCTCGTCAGACATTTCGAGGCCAAAAAAAAAAAAAGATTGTTTACAAGTCCCAAACCTTGAGTCCGAGTCGAGTCTTAAGTCAAGTCTCAAGTCAAGTCTCAAGTCACTGTGTGTGTGACTCGAGTCTAAGTCGCAAACCCGAGTCCCCATCTCTGATTTGTGGTTGTCGTCTTTCAGGGCGAGGTGGTTAAC
This sequence comes from Percopsis transmontana, assembly GCA_025447815.1. Classification (NCBI taxonomy): domain Eukaryota; kingdom Metazoa; phylum Chordata; class Actinopteri; order Percopsiformes; family Percopsidae; genus Percopsis; species Percopsis transmontana. The sequence continues at coordinate 137,266 of JAOEHI010000005.1, forward strand.
CTGTCCAGACCCTGACGCTGAGGAGCTCTTCAGGATGGTGGGAGAAGTCTTTATTTTTTGGTCCAAATCCCATGTGAGTGGTCTGCTGGTTTTCCTCAGGTGCACCTAACCCCACAAACCTGAATTCCCATTTAAATATAAAAAATGCATTATTTATTTAATAATATTAAAATACATAAAAGTTTGTCTGGCCTCGTCAAAAAAGACAAGATTTGTTTGCAATTACAGCCAGAATGTCTATAAACTGTAATTTACATACAATAGATTTTTAAGGGTCTGTAAGGCACAGACAGCTAGTAACAACTAATAACTTGGCTTATAAAACTTCTTTACCGAAGCAGGGTCGTGTTTTCAGTAGGGTGGTGAGTGTGTTCGTGACAACTTGAGCGTCTCATCCTTAGCGTTTCATTTAAAAACGTGACTCTAGTTTCCTGGTCTTGGGCCCAAATGAAACACAGCACTAAGTAGAGGTCTACACCTGTCTTGGTGTACAGGGGCTTTTAAGAACTGGATCCACTCCTGGACCCATAACTAGATTTACATGAATGAAACCAGACCTCCGTTTCGGTGTGCTCCTTGGTCACAAGGTACGTTACATGTTAGCCACTGCCTTTTTACAGAACTTCAAGAGGGAGGAGCAGAACTTTGTAGTGATGAACGAGATCAACAACATGTCCTTCCTCACCGCGGACAGTAAGAGCAAGATGACCCAGGTGAGAACACCAAACACCAATGGTACTCCAATAACATCCATACGTTTAACTTACAGAGAGTGGTCAATGGTCATTCATAAAGCAATAACATATGAAGGAACTAAACTGTCATAATGAATAATTCACTAACACCTTTCATTCCCGAGCCCAAAACAATTATAAAGAGGTTATGCCAATAAGAATGAAATATATATACTGTATTTCCTACTTCTTAGTTTTACATTCCTTTGTATATTTCTTAATCATATGTAATCATCTTAGGGTTAGCTCAGTGTACACATGTGAGTCTGAAGAAGACTCGCCTACCTTAAACACAATTGGTCCATGTCTAGTGGCCGTTGCTCAGCAGTGTGGGAAGCATGAGACAGTCTTAAAGGCCAGCGGTGTGAGTGTCGCTAACTGTGTTTTCTCCTCATGTCCTGTGTCGTGGGTTGGACGCGGGGCCACTAGGCCGGAGATGGAGAGGTTAGACCGTGTTTGTGCACGAGCGCTGTGCTGATCGCATGGCACCCTTGGTGGAGGCGTTTGATCAAGCTATCGCACTAGAGCAGCTCACGCACAGACCCCGGCCGAGTCCTGCACACACACATACGTACAGCCAGACACACGCAAGCACATTTAGGCTTCCAATGACTTCTGGTTTGGCGTTCAGCGCTGGTCGGCAGGCGGCTAAGGGTGTGCTGGTTGTCATTCTAGTCGCAGGAAATGGATTTCACTTACTAACAGGAGGAAACTCGTTAGGAGTTTTGCTGGAATGAAAACCAGCCTACTCCTGGAAGTCAACAGCACATGATTGCTTGTGTTATCTTGTGTTAGCCGTGTGTGTGTGCGTGTGCGTGTCTGACTAGGAGTCTGGAGCGGCTGGATGAAAGCTCTCTGCAGTAGATTGTAGTGAAATGTGAGGTATCATGGAGCTCGGCAGGGCAGCGTTGGATCTGCTCAAGGGTCGGAAGGTGTGCTGATCTTGCCGCGCTCCATCGCCCTCCTTAGCCTCTTCTTAGCGTCTGTCTTCAGACGGTCCCTGCTGGATACGTCGTGGACTCTGTGCTACTGTACTGCCTGTGTCACGTTGGTTGGTTGTCGCTTGGGTTGGTTTCATCTTTGGCGGTAAAGACTCCTCAGCTAAGGGATCTCCTATTCGCCCCCTTCTCCATGCCTTCCATCCCATTGGCTTTTAACATCACATGTCCATACTTGTCATGTTTTCATTTGAATGATTCCACACGTTCCACTCTGTCCAAACCTTTTAGATACAGTATACTTGCTCCACAGTAGCAGCATAGCTGGTGTGGTTGCTGAGGCCTGAAATCCCCACAGTAAATGGTCATCATCACATGATGTTAACTTGTATTGTCCCCACACATCTGACTTATTTACATTTCTTTATTGGAGCCCCTGAATATCTATCCCCGTTTGACTGACCCATGGTCAGTGTAGGTTACTGTCAAACTATGATAACCTCCTTTCTGCTGCTGTCAGGTGGACATTACTGATGTGAACTTCTGTTGGCTGGTCATTAAAAGGCCTCTCTTCAGCCCACTTTTTAAGGCACACACACATACACACACATGAACACACATACACATACACACACACTCTCACTCTAACACGAGCATTAAAGCTCATTTCAAAATGCACACGCACTCATGTGGCATGCTCACAAACACACGCCAATGGCGGAGGGGTCACTGTGAGGCCAGGCAACAGTCAGTAATGAGCCCTGGCTGTCCCAGGACAGGAGCGTGTGTGTGTGGGGAGGGCTCCAGGGCGACGGAGCAGGCCCCAGACCCGTGCTGATCATGTATGCTGTGCAAGTGATAGGATGTGCCCCATGTGGCCACTGTGCTACTAACAAGAGAGGCTGCATTGCGTGTTTACTGTAGCTGAAGCAGGAATGTCCCTCCTGGAATAGCCACTAGATCAGGCTGCACCTTGATGTGTGTGTGGGGGGCGGGGGGCGTAATGATGTAGTTGTAGATATGTTTGATACTTTTTTCCAATGTTGATTTATTTGACTTTTCAGCATGTTGTTGTGTTGTTCAGAAGATGACATGAAAAGAGATGAGATCACTTTCTCTCTTATCTATTTTCTATCATTCATTTTAGTGTGTTAGATGATTTCCTCACATTCTTTATGAATACAAAACACTTTGATTTCCTAAAGGCTTTCTGGGAAGGCACGTTCTACTGAGTCAGTGGGGGCATTTGTTATTTGTTGAATTGACCAATCACTGTAAGCTTAACTTTCTGTCCGTAGTCTGGAAGCTCCGAGCAGGAGCGCACCAAGAAGAAGCGCCGCGGGGACCGCTACTCGGTCCAGACCTCGCTCATCGTAGCGGCGCTGAAGAAGATGCTCCCCATCGGCCTCAACATGTGCTCTCCGGCAGACCAGGAGCTCATCAATCTGGCCAAGATCCGATACTCTTTGGTACTGTGCCAGCTCTGGCTGCATTTGTGACCCAACCGTTGTTTTACTTTTGTTAAATGTTTTTTTTAGATTTTTGCATTTAAAGCTTTTAAATGATGGACTGGTTTGTGAATTTGTGAATTCCAAGTTAGTCAGTTAATACGTTTTTGTTTTTTTAGATGATTTATTTACCATCATTCATAGTTGATCATAAAACTAGAAATTAGCAAGCCGTCCTCCCTAAATCTTAGGGTCACATATGCTAAATGGGTTAATACATAATTGAAGTGTATGAAAAACACTTGAGTGAGCGCTTTTTTTTTTTAAATAGGTCCCCTCTGAAGTTAATGTCAGAATTTTGTACGATTTAACAAATGATTTAACAACTGATGTTTAATGCATTACAGAAAGACACAGACGAGGAAGTGAGGGAGTTTCTGCAAAACAACCTGCATCTGCAGGGGAAGGTATTCCCACATGTTCCGCCCATGTCGCTGAACGATCCCAGTGTTAGTTTCCCACGTGTAAGCCGCCTGTGCTCCCTGGCCCCAGGTGGAGGACCCGGCTATGCGCTGGCAGATGTCTCTGTACAAGGAGATGTCTGGCAAGGCGGAGGATGCAGAGGATCCAGAGAAGGTGGTGAAAAGGGTTCAGGAGGTATCCGCCGTCCTCTACCACATTGAAGTGGTGAGTAGACGAACACAAATCTGCTTGAGTTTTATAAGGATGCAATCATTAATGAGAGTATGCAATGTGTTAGATTAGATTAGGGACAGATTCGTGTTAGATAAGATTAGATGGATACATTTTACAAATCAGTCCAATATGCCAAATACAAAATGCACAGAACTGAACTTGCTGCTGTTGATGTGCCTTTCAGCAAGACACAAACCACCGGAACCAGCAGAGACGCTGAAAGACAAATAGTGTTAACATCTATAGTATATACTTTATACTATAAAGGGTCCTTAATGCTTGTAAACATCCCCTTTCTGAGTTGATTTGCATTAAAGTAACAAGATAGCACAACTGGGATACATGTGCAATGTTTTCTCCTTCAGACAGAGCATCCGTACAAGTCAAAGAAGATGGTTTGGCACAAACTGCTGTCCAAACAGCGGCGCAGAGCAGTGGTGGCCTGTTTCAGGATGACACCACTGTACAACATCCCAAGGTATGGCCTCTCCATGCTAAACGGCCATCGTTGGCAATTGAATACAAATTTGAAAATTATTTATTACGAAGCACCTCCTACACATAGTTGTCGTTACACATAGCACCACACACAGTGGTAGTTATGAGGCTAACATAGCTAATGTGAATGGTCTCTCCTCTCAGGCACAGGGGATCCAACATGTTCTTGGAGGGATACAGGCGCAACTGGTTGGAGACAGAAGGTTACTCCTTTGAGGACAAGATGATTGACGACCTATCAGTAAGACGGCCTACCCTGACCTCTCCTGCTCTGCGGTATCCTCCACGCTATGCTGGGTTTTCCCCACAGTGAATGTAATACAGTGACAATTCTCCGTATCTCCTAATAATTAGAAAGCCCTGGAGGAAGAGGAGGAAGAGGAAGAGGAGACGGAGTCAAAGCCCGATCCCCTTCATCAACTGATTCTTCATTTCAGTCGCACCGCTCTTACAGAAAAGACGTAAGAGCTCCTCACTGTCTCCTCTAACACGCACTATAAAGATATCGAACTATTGAAACAATACACACTCATGCAAGTGACATCATACACTAAACAGCAATTGCAACGTGTACCACCTCTAGATGGGGCTGTTCCTCACGTGTCATTTTTGTGTTTGTTTGCTTTATAAATATGAATTACTTGCCGATCACAACATAAATATTTTTCGGTTCAGCCTTACAGTTTTAGATTTCAAGTATGGGCGTGTAAATCCTCCTAAACCCTCTAACTGTACCTTTACAAACACTTTACAAATACAAGTGACCTTACTACAACCTCTGAACTGTATTCTCCGTACAGTAAACTGGATGTCGACCACCTCTACATGTCGTACGCTGATATTATGGCAAAGGTAAGGCTTACAGGACGAGTTGTCTCTCACAGACCTCATGTCATGTCACGTCACTCCAACCCTCTGTATTCCTGTCGTCTCCCCTCCAGAGCTGCCACATTGGTGAGGAGGACGAAGGGGGAGAGGAGGGGGAGGAGCCGGCCTTTGAGGTGCGACAGACAGAGATGGTATGGGGGGACCAGGGGAAGGGGACAGGGGAGTCCAGCGGCAGAGACGCAGCTCTCTGCGCACCAAGTGGTCACACCGAGCCATCACCACCCGCACATTTACCCCCCCCTTGTGCTGCCACATACTTGTCCTTCTCTCTTCCAGTCTTCACTCACACCCCTTATTTATCCCTGTTGTGGTGGCATTCCTTTGCTGAACTCTGCCCTTGTAGTCAGATCCATGTCCCGGCCTTAATTTGCATGACCTGAGTGCAGAGAGACGGTGCAGATAAAGACAACAAAATTAAAAACCAGGCCATTATACTATACTGTACGTAGACTAGGCTGCTCTACTCTACATGTGTTTCACTTCAGAATCACACATTCCAAATCTGATTTGCAACATCAAATATATTATACTACATGAATACATATGATTTGGCTCACACACAACAGGAAAAATGTCTTCCTGATTCTTCTGGCTAATTGATATTTTAGAAATTCAGGTTTGAACACTGTGATGGTGAAGAAATCTGATGCTTCTAGAAAGTTTCTTTACACCCATGGACACTATTACAGGGATATTGAACGTTTGTTAAACCCTTGACTCTGTATCTTCCTTGCCTCAAATCGTCCACATTGTATGTGATGAACTTTTCCTCCTCCTTTGACTTCCATTGTTTCTCTAAAACATACTTCTAACATGTTTACTGTACATTGCCCACCAACTCAAGTTATGTTATTTTTCAAAATCAAATTGTTGTAGTGATTCACTTAAGATATATTTCTGTTTTGGATTACAAATATACCTTATTCTTATGCTGTCACTTGTTTCTGAGAAACAATGTCATTGGAGGTTGAAAAACCACAACTTATGATTAAAATAAGGAAGCTACACACTCGAGTTTACTAAAAGATCAATATCCCTTTGAATATGTTAGAGCTTTCTTCAATAGTCGAATGATGCTTTGAACTTACAGGCAGTATTTAATACCAAGAATTAATAGAGCAGCTATTTTTAGAAACCTTGTGTCTGTGGTGCTACTGACACATCTATACATTTCCCAACTGTACAACTAGCTTTACTGCGCTTATCCTCTCTTTGTGACCATCTTTGTAAGATTTGCATCTCCCTTTTTCTGACTTCAACTAATATATGTACTTACTCACTAGTTTTTCTCTGTTCACCCTTTTGAACTCAACCTGGTAATTCTGGATTGATCTAATACGCCCCCTCTGCATAATGTTGTTGATTTTGTTTGTCTTTACTTTGAATTGGACTCACTAAGTTTCCCTCTCTGTACTCACCAAGAACTGCAGTAAAAGCCTGCACAGTCAGCCAGGCAAACACTGTTTACCGCTCAAACACACATGGCTCATTCTCTGTAGTCACTGACAACCCCCCCCAGCCAAACACCATCTGCACCCACTGTAGTGTAATGCAGACACATATTCCCCCCATAAGGAGAGGTGATCATGTGTAACCACAGAGAGATCTCTCCATCATGATTTGTAATACATGGTCAGGCCTACAAGGGGGGTGGGGGGTGGGGTGGAGGGAGGGGTACAGTAGTTCTGTGCTGGTAGTGATCAGTGTCGGGGATTTGCCAGTGTGTGCTATTGGGTGGGCTGTGTCGTGTGTTACTTGTTTTTTGTTTTTTTCAACAGGATGTTCCACAGCAGTTATACTGTGGCACACATACCCTTCTAACCAGTCAGAAATCTTTACAGGCACCAGTACTCTGTAGGTTCATTAATTGAGGCTAATCTCTACATAAACAGGCATAATGGAAAGATCAGGTTATAGGTAGCATGTCAGTTTAGAGCAGTGGTTCTTAACTCTAACCTCCAGAGTCTGCAACTTTTTTCTATCCAGTCTAGTACAGTCTATGCCTATGTCTATGCTGTTTATTCTATCAGAACTCTGGAGGCCACCGAAGATACTGTACACACAGAGCCAATGCTGCGTAACGCTACGGCAACAGTCAGAATAGGGACGAGCAAGCTTGGAAGCGTTGTGTCCCTGTAGTGGAAGTCACATAGACTGTGTGCGGAGCATAGTCATGAGCCAGCCAGTCACACGGTGGATAACACAACAAGTAGAACCTTACTTTGGAAGGAAGGAAGTAGGGAGGGAATGAAGGACGGACAGACAGACAGACAGACTGTGGTTGTGCCAGTGTAACTGTGCGGTGTGTTTGTGCATGTGTAACTGCCCTAATATATTTGCGTGTACGTATTTGCCTGTGTGTTATGATGTGTGCCCTGTTTGTGTGTGTGTGTGTGTGTGTGTGAATGTATGCAGCGTGAGTGTGGGGGGCCGTGCGGAGCTGCTAGGCGGGGGGTTACAGCTGCTGCTTGTCTCTCTCTCTGGCCCGCAGGAGAAGGAGATGGAGAAGCAGAGGCTTCTGTACCAGCAGTCTCGCCTGCATAACCGCGGAGCTGCAGAGATGGTGCTGCAGATGATCAGCGCCTGCAAAGGTACACACACAGTGTGGGAGAGCCCATCCAATTACGATGACCAAAGCGACTTACTGTGAGTAGGCTAGAGCCGGGACGACAGTGGCACGGGACGACAGTAACACGGGACGACAGTAACAAGCCGATTTTCACAGTTGTTTCTTCCGTCCCTCTACGGTAAAAATGAGCGCTTCTTTCGCCCCGCCGCTAATGCGGCCACACTGTGTGTGTTCCAGCAATTTATAAAAACACCAACAGAATTAGAGTCAGGGTGAGAATGTCTGATTGACCCTAAAGTGGCCTGTAAGAGGGCGTTTCTTGATGTCTGTAGCAGAAGCATCAGCGCTAGAGGTACAGCACTGGCACACCTCGTTTTTTAAAATAAACGATGGTAATAGGCAGACATCAGGTTGGGGATCAAACCCAGCACCTTTCGGCTGGCAGTCGACCACCCTAAACACTAACCTTTCCTTCCCCCACCAATCGCACTATTCCCTGACTGACCTCACACATATCTGATCCCCCACTGACCTCACACATATCCACTTTGTCCAAGGTGAACCTGGAGTCATGGTTTCTTCCACACTCAAACTGGGAATCTCCATCCTCAATGGAGGCAACAGTGAAGTGCAGCAGGTAAATACAGTACAACCTTCAACCTTTATTACAGCCGCATTACATGTATTTTATGAAACAGATTGCTCTGGCCAAGAAGAACTCCAGCCAACTCACAGCTGTAACGTTGTATTCGAATGTGCCTCAGCATCAATCCACGCTCACAAACCAGATGCGTCTAGAGAGAAATGCTCTTGTTGATGATACCACGATTGGCCATGGAGCTGATGCCTAGGAACCAAATGCAATGGGCTAAATGCAAGACACTTCTATTGTCCGAGCTAATTCTCAGAGAGAAGAGGGCTTTTTGGCCAAGGAAATTAGCTCTTAATCCTCCCTTCTTTTTTCAGAAAATGCTGGACTACCTGAAGGATAAAAAGGATGTGGGGTTTTTCCTTAGCTGTCAGGCTCTAATGCAGACCTGCAGGTGGGTTCTATTGTCATCAAATCTGGCCTCTCATAGGTCAGATCTATCAGTTAACAGCTCAATAGAGACACATTACAGTAATTCAAAATACAGCATTGTATTCTAAGTATATTTTTCAGATACATAATACATATAAATACAGCAATACCAATAATCATTCTATTCTATTGTATTCTATTCTGTTTTTATTAGCGTTTTGGACCTGAATGCTTTTGAGAGACAGAACAAGGCCGAGGGTCTTGGAATGGTTTCAGAGGAGGGATCTAGTGAGTATGATAATAATGTTATTATACAGATAAGGCTCAAATGAAGAAACATACACATACACGCACACAAGCGAACACACACGGATACGTAAGAATGTCTCTCAATGTCAAAAGACAACATTACTTCACTCCGCTCTGCAGTGGTTTATAAGCTGTCTGTCAAATTTGTAGCCTACATGTGTCTCTCCTCCAGTAACTACTCCTGTATGCTCTGTGTGTGTGTGTGTGTGTGTGTGTGTGTGTGTGTGTGTGTGTGTGTGTGTGTGTGTGTGTGTGTGTGTGT
>JAOEHI010000005.1:146728-166194 GCA_025447815.1 Percopsis transmontana
TTGCACCCGCAATTCCGCCTGTGTGTGTTTCTCTGGCTCGCGCTTACTCTCGCTCAACACGCACCAGCCCTTACAAATTGTGACCACACACAGTCTGTTTACAATGTTTATGTTGTTTATGAATACGTAGTTATTATTGATAACTGTAATTTTGGAATTACTTAAAATTAGCTCTATCATGATAGATGACACTTTTTACAGCCCCTGCCCCTGTGGAATTCTTTGCATGTCCCTGCTAAATAACCTCCTCTTATCATAAAGTTTAGGCTTATATGCTTTACATATGCTTGTCTTTTGATCACAAAGTTAGTTAGTTGATTAACATTAATTTAGTCAGGTCTCATTGGAAAACAATTCAGTTACACATTTACATTTGATGAAACAAAGTTTCATTAAAGACAGTGTGGTGGATATTACAGAACAAATTATGAAGTTATAAAACCATCCAAAAATCCCAAGATTTCTAAACCAATCCGATGCTTGTTCAGTCAGAGTAATTAATTTTAAATTATGCCCAGTGTTACCATGGGCAACCCACCGGTTGGAGCCAGTACTACACTGCAGGAGAGTTGCTGGGATGTTTATGAAATAAGCCTTCTCTGGGTGCCCCCCACACATCAGGAATTCTTTAGAAGCTAAACGAGGGATGACACACTTTCAGGGACAGCCAGAGATTCTGCTTGCCTTTGTGAAAAAGTTTGACACAGAGTCTGTAGTATTTAAGCTGTGCCCTGTCACACTGCCCAAGTTGCATACAGATGAATTTTATTGCTATTGTGAGTGCTAAATGTCTCAAATAAACACTTATAACAAGATAAAGTGGGGGTGACTTTTGGAGTACCACTTAAAAAAAAGGAAATTGTGTCTAACATAATGTGTATTCAGACAAATATAAGGAATTTAAACACCAGCACATGCCCTATATCCAAGGATACACGCACACAGGTGGAGACTGTCCCCTCCAGGCAATGGGGTGAATAGCACACAGTGTAGTGGAACTTCAGAAAGTTAATACATCATGCTTTTAAGGTGGGAGGTCATACTCTAGTTGAAATCCCTTTCAGATCTTGAGATCAGACACTGATTCTCTTCCTGTGAATTCCTCAGGCAGACAGTCTGTTCCTTTTCACACTCACTGTCAGACCACTCTCGTCTTCTGGTACATAAGCAATTTATTAGGACATATAGAAGTATGCTATTTAACAATTTGTCTTTGGCGGAATGGCTAGTTCAGGGTTTGGCTAGCTTCTACCCATCATACTGGTAAGTATGGATGTATCGAAACAGCGGCTTTTACTCCCCCGAATAGGCCAGCAGCAGACATTAATTTTTAACGACAATAACATGATGGTAAACATGTATGAACATATGCAATGATGATATCTTAAATACAGAAATATGCATACACGTCATACCCGTAATAGGGTCCAGATATATCTGAAAACAAACCCTTAATATTCACGTTAGTGAAAATGATATAATGAAAAGAAAGACGTGTACAACAATTGAAAGACAAATTATAGGTGGAGGTGGCGGGTGTTCTGAGGTGAACTTAGCAAGCAAAACAGGAACGGAGGGGGGACCATTTTAAAGAACCTCCTTAATTCAAAGGGCCATTTAGGTTGGTGTACAGTAGGTGAGTCAGAGTGACAGCTGACAGACAGCAGTGGCCACATTACCGTTACGAACTAACGCTACGCTTAATTTAGTGTAGCCAGTCTGAAAAAGGGCTTAGATAGGCGTTACCTATCTTAAATGTTCACACTTCACATTTTCTCCCATTGCAACTTCTGATAAGAACACAAATATTTTACACTCTCTTTACACTCGTTTTGTGGTCAATACCTATTTGTGTTCTGTCAAATGCATACATACCACATGTTTAATGATTTAAGGATTTATTGAGGCTTGAAAAAAAACACAGCGGGTTTCTGTTTGCAGGTGCGTGACTGGAAGAAATAACAGTGGAAGTGGCACTGTGTAATATTTGGTATCACTGGCCTCCAGAACCTCATGTTTCAGGCAGGGTATTTCCGTGTAGTTTAAACATGCACAATACCTGAGCAAAGTTTGTGTTTTTTCTCCAATCATTAACATCGCTTTGGGTGGGAGGAACTACTTTTAGCAGAAGTCTTGTGGCCATTGTTTTTGGACACCAATTTACCTTTTGAAATATACATTTATAGCAAGTGGTGGGATAAATAAAAATCCTTAAAATGTCTTATTTTCCTCTAAGAGAAAAGATATGCATAGAAGTCAATATGGGGTTCATAAAACGTTACCTAATGTGTTACACAAGAACTAATCTTTCTTAAAGTGGATCTTGTTGACATCATTGGGTATCATTGGGCCATATTTGGTCACTGGAAGGGCTTTGTCAGCGCCACCGTATTTAAAACAGATTGAGTCACCTGTCACTGAGAGCATTACCCCACCCCATTCCTGGAGGTGAAACTGGAGTGGAGAATTCAAAAGGAATTGTAAATAAGTGATAACAAATGTCTTCCAGCAACCTGCTAAGTGTAAACGTATAGGTTTATTCACAAAATATGTAAATTATTAGATGGTTTTTAAAAGTTTTTAAAAATAACGGAGAGGTTTTTGGTGCTTGTTTGATACTGCTAGTGTGTGTGTGCATAAATGTGTGTGTGTGTGTGTCAGAGTATTTCTTCACAGACGTGGGGGTGAACCTGTTGAACAGGTTAGCGGTGATGGTAGGGTGTTTTTTCCCTCCCTGACCCCTCCCCCTACACATAGCAGGTGATATTCAACGGTTTCCTACCCTCTCCTCCATTAGGCTGGCCAGTTCAGACACACAGCATTCCCTCTCCGGAGCGCACAGAAAAAAATAGTTTGCTGAAGTCTCCCTGAGAGACAACGCTGAAGAATCAACACTTCAATCAAGCTCAAGGCTGACAAATAAAGAGAGCTCACTCGACTGGAACAACCGAGGAACAACACTAAGATGGTTTCCACCGGCATGCAAATGCTGGGCACGGCCCTGGGCCTCCTGGGCTGGATCGGCGTCATCGTGGTCTGCGCGCTGCCCATGTGGAAGGTCACAGCTTTCATTGGCAGCAACATCGTGACCTCGCAGACGTCCTGGGAGGGCATCTGGATGAGCTGCGTGGTGCAGAGCACGGGCCAGATGCAGTGCAAGGTCTACGACTCCATGCTGGCCCTCAGCTCCGACCTGCAAGCCGCCCGGGCCCTGACGGTCATCTCCATAGTGGTGGGCATCCTGGCCATCCTACTGGCAATGGCCGGGGGGAAGTGCACCAACTGCGTGGAGGACGAGGCGGCCAAGGCCAAGGTGGGCGTGGCATCCGGTGTGGCCTTCATCCTGGCGGGCGTTCTTTGCCTGGTGCCCGTGTGCTGGACGGCTAACGGTGTCGTCCAGGACTTCTACAACCCGCTCCTGAACAGCGCGCAGAAGAGGGAGCTGGGCGCGGCGCTTTTCATCGGCTGGGGGGCCTCGGCACTCATGCTGATTGGAGGGGGCCTGCTGTGTTGCAACTGCCCACCGAAGGACGAGAGGAGCAACCCAGTCCGTTACAAAGCAGCCAACTCCCAGGCCTCTGGGCCACAGTCTGGGAAAGGTTACGTCTGAGACAGGTGGCAGGAGCCAAACACGCTTGTATGCTTCTTACATAGTAAAACACTGTGTATTGGCAGAAATGCTCTCCTTAGTTGTGAATCTGTATGAGTGTATTTAGGGTGCTGTTGCTCAATAAGTATTCCTTTTTCAGTTACACTGCTTTTGGGCGGTAAGGAAGGGAACCACACCCAAAAAACGAATTTCATTTTTCTTTTTTTTTTTATGTCGAGTCTTTCAACTTTTTCATCTATGGCTGTTAATATAAAGTATTCTGATTCATATATTTTTCTTGATAGATAGTCTTTTTCTGTTGTATTTTTGAAACTGGCTGTTATTTTTTACCATGTTTATGTGGGTTGGTTTTATGTATTGTAAGATTCATAAAATTCCTGTAAATAAATATTTTGTTTACAAATCTGAGAACATCTCTTTTTTCCTTCCTTTGTTTTGTATAGTTTCTATTCTTTAGATTGTATTCTAATTGTATTCTTTAGATATATGTCATAGCTGTGAGAAAGAGGAATCATATTAATGAAGCTCACAGAAAATGTCTTAGAGGACTATTTGCTATTTCACGTAAATCCGGTTTAGGCGTGGCGACGCAAAGATGCAGAAGGTGTCTTTGTGTTACTACGAGCACAACCTGCACATGTAAATACATGAAAATCTGAACATTGTCATTTGTGTATGTAGGCTACCCATCTATGTACTAATTTAGGCTAATTTGATTACAGTATGTAATTTGAGTATACTGTAATATGTACTCAGATGATCAAGTTAAGAAAGTAAATATTTTATTATTTATAAATATATTATTTTAAAATCAAAATTGCTCTTTTGATTTTATCTTTTCATTGCAAGATCTCTGAAAAAAGATCCCTAACTCACACCCTAACACAAAGAGTGTGCTCCTTTGTTTAATACTTGTTTTGCAAAGCGAAAAGTTAAATCTTCTAAAAGTACTGTAGGCTAAAGTGGTCTATATTTTTAAACTTACCTTTTGTAGTAGACAATGAAACTCTTTTCTTGTCTGAAGAATAAACAAATGCAATTATATGGCGCCATCTGCTGTACAATATACACTGTTGCAGGCCTTTCCAAACAGCAGGTGTGTCTGTTTCTATTTAAACGTTAAAAGAAAAAAACATAAATTATTCTTGGAATCTAAAGGGGTGCAGGATAGTCTAATGGTCTAGATGTTGGACTCCCAGCCAGAAGGTCGTGAGTTGGAGCTCCAGAGTTGGCCTACCTGTAAGCATCCTTGAGCAAGATGACTAACCCCTATCTGATCCATGTAACAGCATCATGTAATTGTAAGTTGCTTTGGATAAAAGTGTCTGCTAAATGACCTAATTGTAAACAAAAATCCATGTAGGATGTAATCATTTGTTATTCAGCCTAATGTACAGTTTTGACATCGTGTGAAAGAATTTGACCCTCCTGTTGTGTTCCGGTTGAATTTAACAGATCTTTCTCTCTGAAAAATTGTTGTTCATACATTTGAAATAACACACACAAAATAAATTGACTGGTCGTTACAAATGAATGGGTGAGACTGCAGCAAAATTGCTATTTTACTCAAAATGACTATTTGATAGTCCAATTTAAAATGTTATTAGTATATATTTGAATTTTACTGTAACTATTAGAACAGTTACTAGTAACTAGCTAGAAACTATTGCAATAGTTTGAAGCCAATAGTAGATATCTGAATGGCAGAGGCCCAAAGTAAAATTTCAAAAATTTGCAATTTATTACCAGTAACAATGTGTAGCACTGCCTGGAAGGCCTCCAACACACCCCAGCCACACACCGGAGTCACATCTTCAGTCATTATTAAATTCACTTGTTGTGGAGGGCATATATGTCAGGGTTTTTGCATTCATTCTTTGTCAGTTATTGTTCGCTGTATGATAGTACTCTGGCTTGTTGCCGTTTGTACCTTTTAAGTAAACGCTCGTTTTGCTATACTATATTCATGTGTCTCGTGCTCTTCGTTTTTCTGCGCCTGCATTCAGAACCAAACCATAAGTGACACAATGAAACAAATAGACTGGCAAATATTGGAATAGATACTAGTAACTAATGAATAAGTACTAGTAGCCTATCTAATGAATAGTTACTAGTAAAACAGAAATAGATCCTAGTAACAATTTGAATAGGCTAATTATAGCATCTAATGAACAAGTAGTATCCAATAGCTACAATTGGAAGATACGGGTAAATATTGGAATAGTTACTATTAAATAAAGAATAAGTACTAGTCACTATAAAATAGTTACTTCTAGTCTTGAAGAATAAATGTCAAAAAATAAAACTAATAAAATAATACGTGAAACAAACACAACAGGAGGTTCAAGAGAGAGCACAGAGAAAAACTGTTTTTATATTCTATAACATGCGACGATTTACAGTCAACACACCACACACTGCAGTCAACACACACTGCTGACAGCCTGACACACAAAACCGCAAGTCTAACAGTCAAAATTAATGTTCCTTTAGTATGTTCAGAAGTCAGAAAACCATGCCGCCGCCAGTGGACTCAAAGCACGATGGATAATGACACCAGTGACTCTGTCAGGCTTTAATGAACACCATTTCCCACAAGTCCACGGGCTAATCGCTCATAAACTCTGCATTTAATTCATACCATATCAATTAAATCCAGCATTGTAACTCCTTTGGATGGAAAAGCAAGCCAAGGGCAAAACATGATGCCATGAAGTCTTCATATGCTGCAATAACTCAGAATGTGTAGTTGTTGAAGGCTAAAAACTAATTTGTGCTGTACCTTCTGTTAATGAGAGGTTACAATTTTATGAAGCCCAGAATAGCCTATAGCCAGGATAGTCTAGGATGTTCAACTCCCATCCACTCCTTGACAATGTATTGTTTGCTTCACTATTTGGCTCTATTTGGCTACACATTTGGCTCTACTGGTGCAGTGGTATAGCTAAACGAAATTGACCTATAATTAAAGTTCGTAACTGCACCTGTGTTTACCTTACTGTGAATAGGCTCCATTCTGCTTGTTCAATATTCCTTAATATGCAGAGAGGAGAGACAGTTTTAGAGCCATATTGGTGTGTGTGTGTGTGTGTGTGTGTGTGTGTGTGTGTGTGTGTGTGTGTGTGTGTGCACGCTCGTGCATGCATATATGAAAGACAGGGCGGATGCCCACAGGCTCACAAAGGCCCACAAAGACAATATTCACAGCACCCAGTTCTCGGGGTGCTGTGAATATTGTGAGCTTTGTGTGTGTGTGTGTGTGTGTGTGTGTGTGTGTGTGTGTGTGTGTGTCTGTGTCAGAACAATGAACACACAGGAGCTGGAACAATGGCCGCAGTGTCCCGTGTCAGTCCCCCCCCACCTAGTTTGGGAGCACAATCCCCACCCTGAAAGTTCAGTCTGTTACCTTCTCACGGTAAGCTATCTCCAGACACACACACACACACACATACACACACAGACACACAAACACACACACAAACACACACCCAGAGGCACACACTGAGGGTGGAGCAGAGCAGAACAGAGTGTTTCAAAGCACCGAGGCTATAGTTAGCGCTATAACCCCACCTGCAGAGCTCGCCTGACGAAGCTGATTCCTTCCTAAGGGAGGCGTAAGGGAGTTTTTCATTTTTCCTGCTGTGATCTGTTTTTGGAGTCCACCATGGCCTCTCTGGGACTCCAGATCATGGGCCTGGTGCTTGCCGTCGTGGGGTGGCTGGGCACCGTCATCGCGTGCGCCCTGCCCATGTGGCGGATGACGGAATTTGTGGGTGCCAACATCATTACGGCCCAGGTGATCTGGGAGGGGCTCTGGTTGACCTGCGTGGTCCAGAGCACGGGCCAGATACAGTGCAAGGAGTATGACTCCATGCTGACGCTGCCCCAGGACCTGCAGGCCGCCCGGGCCATGGTGGTGATCTCCGTGACGGCGGCCGTGTTCGGGGTGCTGGTGGCGGTGGCCGGGGGGAAGTGGACCAATTGCATGGAGGACGAGGCGGCCAAGGCCCGGGCCTGCATCTTGGCGGGGGTGATCTTCGTGGTCGCCGCCTTCCTGATTCTGATCCCCGCATCCTGGTCGGCTCACAACATAATCCAGGACTTCTACAACCCACTGATGGTCGAGGCTCAGCGCAGAGAGCTAGGGACCGCACTCTACGTAGCCTGGAGCTCGGCCGTGCTGCTGCTGATGGCCGGGGGCCTGCTCTGCAACTCCTGCCCCTCCAGGGAGAACAGACCCTACGTGGGCGCCAAGTTTGTCCCAGGCAGGACTGTCTCTTCGGCCAGAGACTATGTCTAAACGTGTCTCTGAGGTGCAGCTGAGAGACAACTGCGTGCTCTTCCTGCTAAGCTCAATTTATCGCACAAAGTGCTTAAATTAGATTTGAGCAAAGATTATTGTAGTTGAACTTATTTCCACACTCTAGATGACATGTAGGCGATTAGAGCTGAAAAATGCTAACAAATCCATCATTTGACTTAATCTGTGCATTTTATAATAACAAATAATGCATGTTAGCCTGTAATTTCAATGTAGGTCAAATTATTTTCTGTTATATAGAATTTTGTTTCTGTTCTTTGGAATGTAATGGCTATATAGCCAATTTTTAAGTAGTAATGAAATACCTGCAGTTCTAAAATTGCAGGTCAGATGTAATTTATGAATCCTAACAATAATAAACTAGTGTACACGCACTTTATTCATTCATTATTTTGTGTAACTACTGTATTTCAAAATTTTTTCATTGAATAAATGTAAGTTAAATGAAGTGATTTAAAAATGTACATTTTTGTTCCTGTACTTTCCAGATATTGTAATAAAGCTGTGACAATACCGTACATTGTGTCTCTTCAGTACAAGTTCTTCTCACCACCCCCTCACGATAAGGCACTCTCGAATTCAGGGAAGTTAACTCGTGGGAATTTGGGTTGCCAAGTGTAATTGACCGCCATCTTATTAAGACCTTTCATTTATTGTCACCCTTGTGAATCAGTCAGACAGACAATAGTACACTGTGCATGTTTGGATACATGTTGCCAAGGAGCTGTTTTATATCTCCAAAGCAGGGATATTTGCACATTTGCCCAGCACACAGTGCACCTGCCAACCCTGTCAATTTGATTTGTCTCGTAACACCAAATGGTTTCTTTTTGTTTAAAAGACATTTTCGTGTGAAAGCACTTGGACAGGCAATTCATCAGCTACCTTTATTTAATGCTATGCTAATATGTGCTAATGTTTGTCCTGTTGCCTTAAGAAGAAGAAGGGAGCAGAACAAATGAGCGTCTAAATGGAGAAAGATATCAAATAGTTTATTAATTCTATTCAAACACTATGAACAATCAAACAACAGAAAAAAAAATAGTACACACTATGATATAATATGACCTTACAATCAACAATCCTCTCATATATATTCTATAGAGTAAGATTCAAACAAATTCCTTCCCTGGTGTTGTGGACTTGGGCGCGGAGTATTTAGCTCCAGTGTATTGGTCTCCCCGGGGCGGGCACTGGCAGCAGAGGAGCGCCCCTCCGACGAGGAGCAGCCCGGCGGAGCCCCAGCCCAGGTAGAGGCAGGCCCCCAGCTCCCTCCTCTGTACGTCAGGGACCTCAGGGTTGTAGAAGTCCCTGACGATGGCATGGGCGGGCAGGCACATGGTGACCAGGCACAGAGCCCCGCTCAGCAGGAGGAAGACGCCCGCAGCCACGGCCACCCTGGCCTTGGCTGCTCCATCCCCAAGGCAGGTGGTACACTCCCCCCCCACTGCCGACAGCAGTAGTCCCAGCAGGGAGAGCAGGATGCTGATCACCGCCATGGCCCGGGCCGCCTGCAGGTCGTGCGGCAGGGCCAGCATGGAGTCGTAGACCTTGCACTGCATCTGGCCCGTGCTCTGCACCACGCAGCTCATCCAGATGCCCTCCCATATCACCTGGGCGACCACGATGTTGTTGCCGATGAAGGCGGACACCTTCCACATGGGCAGGACGCAGCTGGTGATGTTCCCCAGCCAGCCCAGCACCGCCAAGACCACTGCCAGAATCTGAAGGCCCAAAGATGCCATTATGGCTGTGCAGTGTTGCTGAGATCCAGAGGCCCCTCAATGAGAGGGCTACAAAGGGGGATACTTTTATACATGGGTGTCCCCCAGGCCCCCACCGCACTATGGGTGGGCTTTGGCTACACAATCTATATAATATACACATCCATCAAGCTGGAGTCGTAGACCCACACAGATGTATGTAGTATTGTATGTAGACTGTGCTAATGCTAGCAATAAGAAAAATACAAAAAAATGTTTTATCAATTCATCTTTTTTTTTTTTTTAAATCTTTATAGATTGTTATTTTTGGCTGCTTATTTGCAGTCGTTCATCACCTCGACTGCAAATAATAGAGCATAAAATGAATCAAACTAAACTCGGTGAACTGGGCAGGGTTGTGAGAAAGCAACAGAGCTAGCCTAATTGACACAGGTGGAAGTGGTTAGCTTTCATTGACACGTGTTTGCACTGTTAATGCAGAGAAATATCCAAAAGAAAATAATTTAGCTTTTTTTACTGCAAGTTAAGTGATCAAATTCCAATGTTAAATAAAAAATACATTAGGTTACTAATTACATTTAGTCATGAAATAGTTCACATTTGTTGAATATATCTTTGTAACGTTATAGGCTATATAACATTTTAATGTTATAATGTTCTTATGTATCTTCTTTGTCTGTTATGTTTTTAAAACTAAAACCTAAAAAAACTCACAATTTGCAAAATGCATCAAACAAGTTTGTTATGAAAGCCTTTTCACATTAATGGTGGTTTAAAGTTAAGTCTCATAGTGTCTAGTTGACAGTGTAAAGCCCTTTGCACACAACATGAGGAGTGGACGCAGAGCTGAAGTGGAGGCGTTTTCGGGGCTTTTCCTCCGCCGTGCTTTGCACTCTGGCCGCGGATTGGGATTTTATCCTTGCAATCCGTCAGGATAAATTCCGACCACAGGTGTTTTCAATAGATCAATAATGAACAGCCAATCAGAAGCAACCAAAGCCAAACTATAAAACACACAGGACCATTCGTAAACATACATACGTTGCTGTATCCAGCAAACAGAGTTGTTTCGCGTCGTTTGTTTGAAGTGCATTTGGCAGCATGACATCAGCTGGTCTTCAGATTCTTGGCATCTTCCTGGCAGCAGTCGGCTTTCTGGGCGACATCGTTGTCTGCGCGCTGCCCATGTGGCGGGTGTCTGCCTTTATTGGGAACAATATTGTGACAGCCCAGACCTACTGGGAGGGCCTATGGATGAACTGCGTGATGCAGAGCACGGGCCAGATGCAGTGCAAGGTGTACGACTCCATGCTGGCCCTGCCCCGTGACCTGCAGGCCGCTAGAGCCCTGCTCGTGATCTCAATCCTGGTGGTGTTTCTGGGGCTCCTGCTCGCCACCGCCGGGGGTAAGTGCACCAACTGCCTCGAGGACGAGGTGGCCAAGAGCAAGGTGGCAATCATCGCCGGGGTCTTCTTCATCGTCGGCGGTCTTCTCTGCCTGATCCCGGTCTCCTGGTCCGCTCACGAGGTCATCGTGAACTTCTACAACCCCGTGATACAGGACGCCCAGAGGAGGGAGCTGGGCGCCGCCCTCTTCATCGGCTGGGGTGCCGCGGGCCTGCTGCTGACCGGAGGCGTGCTCCTCTGTTGCCAGTGCCTGCGCAGGGAGGATGAGCGAGGGTACTCTGTCAAATATTCTAACCCACACTCAGCGGCCAGCAGAGGGGCTTATGTGTGAGGGAAGCACGGGGAAGACTGTCGCACTGCACGAGAACTTGATGCGTTCTTCTGGATGGCCAGTGAAATGTCGTCTTATAGTTATCTTAAATTAAGCTTTCATTTTATCTGCTTTTTTTTTAATGACTTTATTAAATTAATTTTAATTGATCTGAGTGGCTGACATTCATTGTGCTTGACTGAGATTTTGCAGGTCTAGTGAAAGGGTAGCGAAAGTTGAGTTGCCTTTTCTGTTTTCCTTCATGCTATATAGCGCTGCCAGGTGTGTTGGGTATTCTGGACACCAGCGGCTAATGTATGAGAACCCAACCAAAGTGCGTAAGCTCCCAAAATGCCACAATTACTCTTTTCACAAAATAGTCTGGTTTGATACAGCGAGTATCCCAAAAGCACCTTGAAAGTGGCCTAATTTGTACCTTAATGTTATGGAAAATTTAGTAATATACCACACTGGAACAGAGGAAATATGGTCTTTGTAAATTATTTTAATTGCAATTAAATGGAGATGGTTCACACACACTTTTTCCTTTTCTGTGACGTATGCCTCACCTTGGAGGGTGAGACCAAGCCTTCTATACCTGTGCTCAGGTCAAAGGTTAGGGGTGAGGTTTGAACCCTAGCAGATTGCAACAGTCTCCTGTGACATCTTCATAAAACCCCCTCTATCTGCAGGAGATAGAGGAAATGTTCTCTAAACATGGAGGTGAGGGGATCACAAAGAGCCTGAACCCCTGATGCAATTAACATACCAGGCCCCCTTACACACACATGCCAAATGGGGGTGTGTGTTCTTAACAAAGAAACCACTGTCTAAACAGAATTGTAAAACACAGGACTATAGCTAAAATAAAATATTCCATTACAGTTCACGTGCAAGATTATGTTCAACAGAGCGAACGTTTTGGCTAGATTAAGCAGAGCAAGGCAAGTTTTTGCAAAAACCCAACTGGAAAGTAATTAACCCATTAAAAGGTAAATTTGTAAAAGCAGGATTGTAAAGGGATTGACTTCTATAGTTCCATACGGCCCAATAAGGACAAACAGGTAATTTGACCTGCCCTTTAATCCCGCCCCCTCACAGTGAAAGCTACATACACCTACGCTTTGAAACTGAACAGCGGCTTGTTGGCTAGGAGGAAGAAGGAAATGTACGTAGTCTAATACACTGCTAAAGTGAAACGGACCACTTTGTGTAATAGTTTAACTCGTAATCCATGCTTCAGTACCGCTCTGTACAAAATGTCATATCAGGTCGTGGCACTCCTTCTGGCAATCCTCGGTTTCCTGGGCACTATTCTGATCTGTGGCTTGCCCATGTGGAAAGTGACGGCGTTTATTGGGGCGAACATCATCACTGCGCAGGTGTTCTGGCAGGGCCTATGGATGAACTGCGTGATCCAGAGCACCGGTCACTCGCAGTGCAAAGCCTACGACTCTATGCTGGCTTTACCCAGGGACCTGCAGGCTTCCAGGGCTCTGATTTGCGTTTCCATCGCCGTCTGTGTGTTGGCTATTGGGCTTACTATAGTCGGTGCCCGCTTCACAAACTTCTACCGCGACGAGTGGCACAGGAAAAACAACGTACGCATCGCGGGGGGCGTGGTGTTCATCGTCGCGGGGCTCCTGTGTATTATCCCTGTGAGCTGGTCTGCATACACAACCATCACCGGGTTCTACAACCCTCTGACCAGCGACGGGCAGAGGGGGGAACTGGGTGCGTCCATATATGTGGGCTGGGTCTCTGGCGCGTTGCTCATCATTGGCGGAGGGATGCTGTGGTGTACCCACAGATGCTGATGCAGAGAAAGGAGAAATACTGTGTAGCTAAAACGTTAAATGTAACTAAATGCTAGGGCTTTCTAGGTAGAGTTGGCGTTGAAAATGTTTTTATTTTGAAAGATCTTGTTGAGCCTTAAAATGTGTTTAGTTTGAATTGCTGCATGTTGCAGTAAACGTAGTCTAAAGAATCAAACTACAATGAATATTTACAACAAAACTTTTAAAGTGTAATTGTAGGATATACAAAATGTGTATTTTTACACGCAATTAAAAACAAGAATTTTGTTTTTGTGCGTACACTAGCACAACTGTGGACACAATGGTCTAAACTGTAGATGTTGCAATGTTACTGTTTAATGGACTGAAGAATTTTAATTTTGTTGGGTTTTCCTTATCTCAATGCCAACAAACCACAAATAAAAATGTAAACCCTTTTTTGTACTTGCACAAGAAGTGATACAGGTCCTGCTGCTGGGTTGATGCCCTTCTACGGCCCTGTCCAGCTCTCCTTGTGTAACTGCCCGTCTCCTGGTATCTCCTCCATGCTCTTGAGACTGTACTGGGAGACACCGCAAACCTTCTTGTGACAGTACGTATGGATGTGCCAACCTGGAGGAGCTTGACTGCCTGTACAACCTGAATGGGCTGCAGGTACCGCCTCATACTACCAGTAGTGACAAAGACACTAGCAAAACACAAAACTAGAGAAGAATCACCCAGGAAAGATAAGGAGAGGGCAATTGTCTGTGGCCACCACCTGCAAAACCATTCTCTTTTTGGGGGTTGTCTTGCTGTTGCTTCTTCAGTGTTGTCACTTTCATTTGCACCAAAACAGGTAACATTTCTTCACAATCCCTTATGCTTCCTAACTGGAAAAATTGATATCCCTGAAGTTTAATTGACTTGGTTTTATACTGTGATGATTACGTGTTCCTTTTTCTTTTCTTTTTTTTTTAGCAGTGTATATTTACATTTTATCCAAAGCGACTTACAATTAGTAATTTGTCAATAGCTGCCATACACGTTACACGTTATTGTAAGCAGCCATGAGCACTTTTGTCTACATTTGTCTTTCGAAATACAAACAGTGAGCTGCAGAGGTAATTTAAGGGCTCTGGGATGCTGAAATACAATGAAGGAGTGTTCCTTTTAATGTATGTATTTTGACTTCATTGAAAAAACACTATATTAAGCACAACTTGTGTATCATGTTATTCTGTGAAAATCCCAACATGAACTATGTCAATATGCATCGATACTGTTGGCCATAATAAAATATTGAATCTAAAAAGTGGTATAGTGAATCTGGTATGGTAGTATAATTCAGTAATGAACTTCCAAAACATAATGGGAGCTTTTAAAATGCTAATTGAAATCTTGTTTGTGTGTCTCTATGTGTCAACAACACCCTGTTGGGCTTTCAGAAACAATGCTGTCGGGTGAGGTTTCGGCAGAAACCGGTCTTAGCAGAGATGAAGAGAGAGAGAGAGAGAGAGAGAATGCGTATTATGGAAAAGGAACAAACAACTATAGCTCCTCCTCTCAGTTATACTACTTAAACAAAGGCCATACATTTGCTTCTGTCATTAGGCTCTCACTCGAACGCTGCTTTACTTGGTAAACCATCGCTGCATCATAACACCTTTTGTAAACCTCTCCGGAGAGCAAACCATGGTGTCTGGAGGAAGACAGCTTCTGGGCATGGCCCTGGCCATCATCGGCTTCCTGGGCGCCATCCTTGTCTGCGCCATGCCCATGTGGAAGGTGACGGCGTTCATCGGGTCAAACATCGTTACCTCCCAGGTGATCTGGGAGGGCCTGTGGATGAACTGCGTGACCCAGAGCACGGGCCAGATGCAGTGCAAGGTGTACGACTCCATGCTGGCGCTGCCACAGGACCTGCAGGCCGCCCGCGCCCTCACTATTGTCGCCATCATCATCGCGGTGCTCGGTATTTTTCTCGGCGTGGCCGGGGGCAAGTGCACCAATTTGGTGGAGGACGAGAGGGCCAAGAGCAAGGTGGCCATCACTGCGGGCGTGTTCTTCCTTATCGCAGGGGTCATGGTCTTGGTGCCCGTGTGCTGGACGACCAACACCATTGTCCAGGACTTCTACAACCCCATGTTGGTGGACGCCCAGAGGAGGGAGATAGGTGCCTCGCTCTACATCGGATGGGGCGCCGCGGCGCTGCTGTTGCTCGGAGGGGGTCTCCTGTGCAGCTCCTGCCCCCCCAGGGAGGACAAGAACTACGATGTCAAGTACTCCAAGGCTCAGACTGTGGACAGCAGGGCCTACGTCTGAACAGGTTGCGCTGGAGAAAACACACGGGAGACGTGGCTTTCTTTTGTTCTCTGACAAATGCGTCGACGTCTCACTTTAAAAGAACTGTAAAATGTTTTCTATTGTATTCATTGTTTGATTGTTCATGCTGATTTTCACACTGTTACTTTTTTAGCATTATTCTTGTATAATGTCTATATATGTGGATTAGACATCCACATGTATAATGTGTAACTCACTAAAACCCTGACATATTAGCTTCTCTGTCAGACACATCACTTTCTACCATTCTCTACTGACAGATAATCTAATTAGCTTTACCTTGAATTTATTCAGTATCCATATGGTTTTCACTTTTGATTTGTATCACAATGTGCCATTTACATTCAATTGTTTACAAATAAATTATGCTTTAAACTTCAGCTCACCGTTTCAAAATGCTTTTATTTGCCTCAAAATTATTTTTATAAATGTCATTCAGACTCTTTTCAAACTCTCTTTCACAGGGTGTAAAACAGGTTACAGTGATGACAAATGCTGAACAAAAATAACTTGTTAGGCAGCAAGTTTCGTCTTACAAGTGTATGAGTAAAAAGGAATTTTTTCAAACCGGTTGTGAGAGAAGTCGTAACCTATATGGGGCAAAATGACACAATCAATATATTAAGGTAGACAGAAAGATCACACAGAGCCAAAATAGTTGGACTTTACAATATCTCTGGGTCTAAGATTAGTCTTTACTTAGAGGAATATAGTGTAAAATCGAATGTTACTGAGCGATTCTAAAACCTCCTGTTCTTTGCTGGATATTTGCATGTAGTGGAAACATGTATAACCTGAGCAATGGACCCTTGGTTCCATTGCTCTGCCCCAGTGGCCAAAATGGGGTACATTGTCAAAAGATTCTTACCATCGTAGAACTATTTTGTCTAGAAACATACCTGAGGAAACCAAATAAGTCATCAAAACAAAGACCCAGAATCACCTGTACAACCATTCTTATGACTATAATAGGTCGAGGTAACATTTTTGACAATAGTAACACAACTGTTTGAAGCTTCAACAATAAATTAGCATTTTGTATTTTGACTCCAGACGAGCACAGAACTTCAGTGTCAAGTTTCCCCACAGACATGTTGCAATAAGAGCGCAACTAAAAAGGATTTAAAACATCATTGAAAGATTGGGGGTGAGATATACCAACAGGTTTTCTGTACAATAGCCAATATGAAGATCATGAACGAAGATTTGAAGTGATTATTCTCCTAGAAGATCAGCTTACATCCAGACAAACTTTCTGCAAAAACACAACCGAATATTTCAAGTCAAGTCAAGTTTATTTATATAGCCCTTAATCACATTGCAGTCATTTCACATGAAAACAAATTACACCCCCTTCACCTATTCCTCCCATCGGGCAAGGAAAATCTTGGGAAGGGACCACAGAGGGAGGAATCCAACCCTTCCTTTGACGGTGACGATGCAATAGGTGCCGAGTGGGCAACAACAAAATACATTGAACAATATGCACCACAATGTGTCCAGACAAACAGAGTCATCCATTATATGAATTGAGTTGTATAATAGTCAGTTCAATGTATCAGTAAGCCACATGAGGACGCGTCCAGGGCTCCAATGTTGCTCAGGTCTGTTCACCATCCATTGCCCCTGCACCACAACAGCGTCTCCATCGCAGGGGCAGGAGATATGGTTGTGGAGAGAGCCGGCCATTGTTGTCCATGTGGTGTTCAGGTCCACGGCAGCACCTCCCCCTCAGCGGCACTCACAAAGAACAGAAGCGTGTCAGTGGGTTTAGTGCATAACCATTTAGGCAACCCCTAGCTATGGCTGGTCAAATGTTTGGCAAAATACGCAATTATCAGCATCTTGTGAAATGTATATACTTTATTTTTATAAATGATCATTTATTATTGGTTATTGGTTAATAATAACCAATAATTGGTTATTATGTGGTTTACATAATGCATGTTGCAAAATGAATGCACACACACACACACCTCCTCGGGGACTGGGTGTGGTGTAGATAGTATACACCTGAGTAGTGGTATACATGCCCTTATTCTTCAGGCGACAGAAAAGAGACAACACAGAATAGAGAGAGAGAGAGAGAGGGGGGGGGGTGAAAGCAATGCAGTGAAAGGCGTGCCAGAGAAAGCAGGAAATGCATTCGTAAACAGCAGCACTGTGACCGAACTGGTATACAGACTCACCTGGACAGAGGATTGTGACAGCAACCAGCTCGTGCTGTCTCCGCAGGTGAACGCTCTGTTATAACAACTATTGCAGTAACAAGGACTCTGCCAGGGACTCTGCCAGGAAACAAAGAACTGGAGACTTTTGTCCAGGACTACATTGTGCAGCACGGCGAGAGAAACAGAGACCAAGGAATTCTTAGTGGACCGAGGTGGATGTTGACTGGTCTTCCAACTCACCTCAGAAGGGTTCATCGAAAGATTCCTAGAGCGGCGGCCATTTTGTCTTCCCCCTCTCAGCCATGGCCCAGTTGGGAATGCAGATGCTGGCTAGCGCCCTCTGCCTGCTGGGTTGGTTCATGGCGATCCTGTGCTGCATCATGCCCATGTGGCGGGTCACGGCCTTCGTGGGCACAACCATCATCACCTCTCAGAGCATCTGGGAGGGCATCTGGATGAGCTGCGTGGATGAGAGCACAGGGCACATCCAATGCAAACCCTACGAGTCGCTCCTGGAGCTCAGCGGCGACCTTCAGGCCGCCAGGGCCCTCACCGTCTTGGCCATCGTCACCGGAGGGTTCGGCCTCGTACTGGCCTTCGTCGGGGGGAAATGTACCCGCTTCCTGGATGAGGAGAAGGAGGAGGTTAAGGGGAAAGTTGCCATGGCGGCGGGCATGGTGCTCGTCGTCGCCGGGGTGATGTGCTTGATCCCGACCTCCTGGGCGGCCGGCGCCGTTGTGAGGACGTTCTACAGCGCCACCGTGGACTCCCAGCGGCGGGAGATCGGGGCGTCGCTGTACATCGGTTGGGGGGCTTCGCTCATGCTCATCCTGGGAGGGGGTCTGTTCATCAGCTCGTCCTGCCCGCCTAAAGACCGCGAGGAAGCAAGGAGCCCCTCCGTACGATACCTGGTGGTCAGATCCTCCAACGGATCCAGGAAGGTGATCAGCAACGGGGGATCGTCGCTACGGTCGCAGCCTGTCGGGCCAGCCTTGTACTCCAGATCCCAGAGCATCGAGGGAGCGTCGGTTAGGTCTGCACCGAGAGGACTGGTGTACCCCAATGCTCCCCCTTGGTCCGCTGGGGCCGAGCTTGCTTCACAGCAGCAGTCCGGAGGATCAACAGGGGGCAGTAGGCTGTCGTCTAGATTGGAGCGAAGTGAGACGCCATCAACAAAGTCCCAGCTGAAACGAGCAGCGTCACACGACAGTTTACTGGAGTCCGTCAAATCTCACACTAGTGAAAACCCCCCCTCAAACGCAGGAACCACATATATATAAACACATGTACACTTTGCAAATGCAAGCATTCATGTACAAACATGCACATAATGGCGATACCTAATAATGGCATGGACTACTTGGATATTGAATACTGTACATGTTTAGATAGTTTGGCAAATGTTATAAAATGTAGTTGTTGTATAGTTGAAGGAATAAAATGAAGGTCTTTTTTATTGCATTGCAGTGTGATTATATATTATTGCTGTGCCTGTACGCACCTACAGTATGTAACACAATTTGCCATTTGAAAAGCAGGCTTATAATATTTGTTTATCCGTTTTTCTTCGAAGAATTATAAGCTTTTGTTATTCCACATAATACTGTACTATGCATGATGGATAAACAATGCATCTTTTGTACAAGTTTTTCTGATAATGATCCTAGATTTGTGTTTTAAATATAGAACAGAAACATTTGAAAACTTTTTAATAAAATGCACTTAAAATCAATGAATATTTTGGATTTACTAACTACGGTATACAGTACACCATGACTGAACATCTAAAATGCAGATATTTTT
>JAOEHI010000005.1:170126-186912 GCA_025447815.1 Percopsis transmontana
GCGGTGGTGGTGGGTCCGGGGGGGGGGGCGGGGGGGCGGGCCGCGGGGGCCCCCCGCCCCCCCCCCCCCCCCCCCCCCCCCCACAGGCGCGAAGGCTCCCACTGGTTTGTGTAAGAGAGAAAATCAGGCTGTAAGCATTACGTGACTGCTACAGAGTTGGGCTGAATAACATCCAACTAGCTGACAGAGATAGGCAGGTAGATAGACCTGGGGCCCGGCAACAGGCAAATAGACAGACAGACAGTGGGAGCTGATAGAAGGCGCCATTCAGGGCGCCGATCAATAACTTAGCCAGCGCTCATTTATGCTGAATGAGCAAAATATCAAAAGTTAAGGAGAAACCTGTTTATGTGTAGAAATTAGCTTATAATTTCATTAACAAACAAAAAAAGCAGCACAGCTTTTACAATATATCGTACTTACAATATATTAAAGGCCTTGTAAAGCTATTTGCAATTTAAATTAAAATAACCTTATTTTACTGTAAAACTGAAGATGAAGCTGACTTTTTCAATACTTTTGTTTTTTCAACAATCTGATGCCAGGTCAATTTGAAGGTCAGAAAGAGGTCAAACATATTCTAGTATTTTTAGTCTGGATCATTGTGTGCACATGTGTGTATCTGTGTAAATCTGTGTCCATCCCTTCATGTGAGATCATAGCCCAGCAGCATAGTTTATGCAGTAGTCTGCTGTGTGAAATCACAGTGTGAAGCAGCTCTGTTTAGTCTAGGTGGTCGACATGTCACACACCACAGTCATTTGGTCACGAGCTGTTTCAACAAGGTGCTGCAATGCTAGCAGCACCGTCATGCTAGCCAGCACCGGTCAGCTTCAGAGGACACTCACTGAGAAGTGGATATGATTGACAGTTGGCAACAATCTCTCTCTGTTTCCGTTAATAAACCTGTGTGACATAGCAACTACCACTCATCTTCTGTTAACTGGAGGTGCTGCCAAGCAACACTGGTTATACCTCAACAGAAGATTAGTGCATATTTAAAGTCCTTTGCTGCTAGTAAGAATTTTGCTAATCTTTTTCGAGTAAAGAATCTAAATCTATTGGTGGATTTTGAACTATTAGCCTAACATTTAGGCTAATCATTGACACATTGTATTGATGCAAAAGTGATGTGTATTTTTAAAATTATTATAACGCATTCAAAATAATAAAGTAATACGTTTGTTATACACCAATGAACCGCAGATATTTCACTGTTCAGAAAAATCTGAAGGTTAAAAGATAGAGTTAACTATATTACAGCTTCAGCCTATAATACTGTAAGCACATATCACAGGATAGACTAGTAGTCTGGGTATTTGACTCCCAGCCAGAGCATGAGTTTGAGCCCCGGAGTTGGCTTACCTGTAAACATTCTTGAGCAAGATTCCTAACCCCTATTTGATACTTGTAAATATTGTATGTCACTTTGGATAAAAGCATCTGCTAAATTACCTAATTGAAATATTGTTTATTGCTTATTGTTTAAAATTAAACGACAAACACACTGCTTCTCCCCATATTTTTACCTTTTAATAAGAAAAGAGACATGAATCATTTCAATCACAACATTTAAACCAACAACAAAAAACAAAACAATATATTATATTAACAAACTTTCCGAAAATTTGAGAAGAAAAACAGCTTAAATAACTTTCTCTGAAACTAAAATATAACTCAACAGAGGACATGTGACCTGAAACTTCGGTGTCATCCCATAATAATCCTTCAATAGTTGGTGAGTTTGGCATTCATCATACAAGATCAAGTGTTTTGAGAAAACTCCCTTTCAAGGGTGAGGTGTATGCTTAATTGGCAGTGGGAAAGAAGCTAAGGCTAAGTAGGCTAAGTATTGTAACACACACTATCAGACCCACTGGGCACAAGTGGGTCATAGTGAAAAGTACTGAATGTAAATCCTATAGTGCATCTCTCCTCCTGTATTCTACTGTCAAGTAACTGACTGGAACTACCTACACAAAAAAAACATGTATTCTGTATAATATTCAAAATGTTTATGGACGGTTTATGGAATATCATTTGGTTACAGTGACATTAACGCGAGCTTAGGTAACCATAGAAGAGGACCTTATGAAAATAAACAGAAAAAAGAAATAGCAAATAAACAAATAAAGTTAAAACTGACACACTGTTCTACCACAGCTACCTTCTAATTTTCCTTCTTAAATTAGTATTTCCCTTCATTTATTTGTCACCTGGCCTATCAACCACAATAGTGTTCTGCCATTTTGAAATCAAACTTTGGGAGGTATGCACGGAGGGTGGAGGGTATATTGTGAGAAATTATGACAGTAAGCAAATATGAAAAAGAATAAAACGTGAAACATGGACACTGTAACAGAACTTTAACGTATCCTGCCGCAGTAACACATGCTTAAAGCAGTAACCTCAAACTCACCTTTTCTCTCTGAACAACCTCACATTTGGTTTGTAACTGCTCAACACAGCACTATAGGCCTACAAGATATATTAAAATGTATTCCCTTTATAAATAAATGCAAATATCCTTTAATCCCCATATTACTATTATTTACAATTTATACACGCTCCTACGTTGCTGTTAAACTGATGAGGATCAATTTATTAAGGAAAAAGTAAAGTAAGTATTGTGAACAACAAGTTAAGCATTTGTATTATCAGACTTATTAGCTTGTATTCAACCTCAGTTTTCTAGCATGTAACGGACCAGTCTTCATTTCCCCAGTGTCCAACCAGGGTTGGTAAAAAAGGTTGGCCATTTTAAAGGCCACTGGACATCCCTGTAAGACTGGTTTGACCAAAATACAGAGAGCGAAGGAGAATAGAAAAGATTGCTGACAGGAAGGAAGCCTATACGAAGAGAAGCTCCATATTAGGAGGCGTTGAGCACTGAGCGGCTGTACAGGGTCTGGTAATAGGCACCTGAGTCCATGGTGGTCGGCCCGGTGCTGTCATAGATCTGCTTGGCACCCACAGGAGAGCCGCTGGTATAGCCGTTGTACGCCATCACCTGGTCCTGGTAAGACTTGAGGTCCATCTTCTGCTCATTGGACATGATGTTAGTGATGGAGAAGGGGTGGTTGAAGTTGTAGTGGGGGTCCAGGGACTTGAGTGCATCGCTGTGCATGTCCATGTGTTGTTGCATACTGCTTGGCAGGAGGTGAGGACCAGTCCCTAGCTGGGAGTGGAGCAGTGGAATGGTGGAGGAGGAAGAGGAGGAGGAAGAGAGGGACAGGGACAAGGAGGAAGGGGGGATGGAGGAAGATGAAGATGAGGAAGGCGGGAGAAGGGACCCGGGTGGGCTGTGGAGGAGGGAGGAGGCCAGGGGAGGGGGGCAATCCAGGGGCACCAGTGTGTTCCTCTGCTGTTGTTGCTGTTCCTCTGAAGAGGATCCTGGATGGGAGTTGTCAGAGTGGGCGGAGTCAGCTCCTTCAGAACCCCCTGCTGGGCTATGGCCCTCAGACAAGTTGTCCCCCGCATGGCCTCCTTTTCCTGATCCCACCTCTTGGTTCTTGCCTCCTTTCTTGCCAGTCTTGTCCTCGATTTTGAAGCGTTTCTGCCTCCGTAGGTAACAGCCATTCTCAAACATATTGCCGGAGTTGGGGTGCAGTGCCCAGTATGAGCCCTTGCCAGGCTTGTCGGGTGAGCGAGCCACCTTAACAAAACAGTCGTTAAAGGAGAGTGAGTGTCGGATGGAGTTCTGCCAGCGCTGCTGGTTCTCTCGGTAGTATGGGAACAGGTCCATGATCCACTGGTAGATCTCGTTCAGCGTCAGCATCTTGCTGCCGCTCTGCTGGATTGCCATGGTGATGAGGGAGATGTATGAGTAGGGTGGCTTGGCGTGGGTCAGTGTGCGCCTATAGGGCTTGGGCGCCTCTTTGGGTCCAGCCCGGCCGAGGGAGGTGGGGGAGTGATAGCCAAGCTGGCTCATGGGCTGGCCCATATTCTGGTAGTGGGATAGTGAGCCCAGCGAGCCAGGCCCACTAGAGCCCAGCTGGGTCAGGGAGCCCGGATTCAGGGATGAGCCCACCGGGGAGAGAGACATGT
Source organism: Percopsis transmontana (assembly GCA_025447815.1). Lineage (NCBI taxonomy): Eukaryota > Metazoa > Chordata > Actinopteri > Percopsiformes > Percopsidae > Percopsis > Percopsis transmontana. The sequence goes on from JAOEHI010000005.1 coordinate 174,174, forward strand.
GGCCGGGCCCTGAGCCCATTGAGGTCAACGGGGAAGAACTCAAGGAGGAGCTGGTGTAGGCCATGTTCATCCCGGCTGGAGATCCTGTGGCCGGGTTAAGGTTGATGTAGCTGTTCATGGATCCCATGGAACCCATGGAACCCAGACCAGAGTTCATTGAGCTGGGAGAGGAATACATCTGCAGAGGACACGGAAAACATGTGGTTAGTTATTTGTTTAACCTACAGTTGACCAGGCATTCTCATTGACTATATTTAAATTATATTCCACTATTGTACCAAATATCTCAATATTTTGAAAGTCAGCATTTAAAAATGTTCCATATAGAAAATTGCTTTGGTCTGAATAGTCAGACACAATAAACTGTTTATCCTACACGTAGACCTACCAAATTCAGAATATTGTTATATCTGAATTAGGAATAGTGATTGTAATAATAGAAATAAGATACATGTAAACATAGAGAAAAGACAAACAAAACAGTGTCCAGGCATTAAAAATAGCTCAGATGTGGTTTGAAGTGAGAATTTAATATAAATCAATACATTATTAAAGTACAATAAAAAATAACGCTAAATAATATTGTATATATATTAGGCTATTTTTTAGGCTATTTTCTGAAGCTTTTTATTCACATTTTATGAATGTGAATGTGAAAACGTATTTTAAGGTACGATTAAAAAGCGGGTCAGACAAAATAGACCTACGTCTTATCAATGCACAATGCAACTCTCAGTGTGCGCGGAGAAGTCATGGATTTCACACACCCGTGTCAACCTGAAAATGCGTAAAATGCGCGTCATGGGTGCCCTTCCCTTCTTCCAACGCGTTCATGTTAAAAATCCAAGTTAAAAAAAACGGTTCCTAAAAAAGGCCACGTAGGCCAAGAAAATGTGCAAATTCGATAACTGTGGACGAATGCGTTTTTCATTTTAGGTGTAGGAAAATAAATGAATCGATTGAAATGTATTAGGCTATGCCAAATAAATTCAAGGAACGAACGCACGACCGAAAATCTCCGTATGATAAAACATTATCTGTAGCCTTTGTGGCTGGTTAAATATTAACAAGGGCTTTATTCTGTTCAATTTAATCACGTCTTTGGCAGGTATGAACTGCGCAAAGATATTGATGGAATTAACTATAATCGAATTAGCCTACTGAGAAACCATGCAGTTTCCTCGAATTGTGAAACTGAATATTCTAACTATATATTATGTTATCTTTATTGTGTAAAAAATAGCTTACGTATAACACTATTAGTGTTTTAGACTACTTAGTAATATAAATGCCTATTTGAAATAGTGATATTTAGACTATAACGGGCTTGTGGTCCACGGGCCTGTGCTTATATCTAATGTTCCAGCTCTTAAAATACACTTAAAATAAGAACCTTTGCTTATATCAAAAGATCAGTAAGTAATTTAACAGCTAGACGCAATTTTAAGTATAAATACATATTTCCTAGACAGATTTGTTAAAGCACCTCTTCGTAGGCAGGGGTGCGTACGCTCATTTAAGCGTAGTCCACTATAGTTTTTACCTCGCTGGCCTCGCTGTAAAAAGTGCTCCACTCAGGCAGGTCGTGGGATTCCATCTTCACTGAGCTCAACATCCCCAAGACAGCTTTTTTTTATGTTCTAGAAAAAAATATATTCTAAGAAGGAAAATGTGGACGGTCTATATTTGAAGTTCAAAAAATCCCAGTCTAAAGTCTTTGTCACAAGGCTGAGCAAAATAACTCGCCTTGGCGTGAGGTTCGGTTCCTTGTAATAGTAAAGTCAATTTTTCGTATTTGTCAACCATCCATCGTTTCATAACCCAAGAAAGGCACAACGAAATCTTGTTTACCGACGAGCAGATGTTGACACGGCCTGCGCTAGTAAACCCTTCAGCTTATTCCACGGTGGACCGGGCACGTCCACAGTCACAGCGAGCAAGGAGGCGAACAAATACAGTTGAAAAACTTTGACGTCCTCTCTTATAAACTGCAGGTGAGGCCCGCCCCGCTCCTACATTTGAATACCCTGGCTGGATTCAGGAAGGGCCTGCGAAAAGGTCTATGTGGCCCCCTGGTGTGCTGTTTATTGGCCCGCAGCACTGGGCTCTGTCTGTCGGCTGCACAACGCCTCTCTCTGCTTTGTTTTACTGACGGATCATGAAACAACGGTCTGAAGATTTAGATTTAGACTGCACAGCATCCATGTCAATAACTTTAACCTTTAGGCTACTAATATTTCACTGTCATTTGTAATATGGAAATATTCTAATATATATTCTGGCAGGTAAGCATACTGGAAAATTAGTAGTTTACATGCATGTCAGATTGAAGTTATTATTGCCCACATCGAAAAAATATAATATTCCGTTCAGAATACCCATAGCCTTATTTGAAATATAACGACGCTCATAGGCTATTATGCGAAATGTGTGATTCCGAAAAAGTCCTATGTCAGTGTTGCACTTGTGCTATTTTGGAATCCCATCGGAATCCCATCTCTATCTATCTCTATCGCCTATAGATGCTATAGAGATTAGGATTATTGCATGTTCAGAATGATAGTGTAATTTAAATTTGTCCCTGATTAGATAGACAGACAGACATACTCATGAATAAATGGGGTCCTAGTTTTCTGTGATGACTGTTCAGTCAGATAGGCCATCTGACCTCATCAGGAGTTGAGCTAATCACAAAGGTGTGGTCTGGGTGGTGTGTGTTTGTGTGTGGGGGCTGTCTGTCCGGGGGCGGACAGTGTGAGAGTCCTTAATTCGCCCGGCTACCACGTTAGAGGACTGGTTGATAAACAGGCTGCCGCCCAGAACATGAATTTCACGCACACAATTAATATGGTTCGGAAGAAGTAAACAATCTGATATTATTGACATATGCAATGGTAATATTGATAGGCAATAAGGATTGAGATAGCCTAGTCCAAATTCAAATTAGTGATCCAGGTTATATTTTAAGTTTTGACTTTAAAAATCTAGGAGAATGTAGGGCCTACATGCGAACATGCATGCATTCGTTAAATAAAAGTTAAATTAAAAAAATGCAAATGCATATGATGGTAAGGATATGTATGAATGTATGGCGATCATATCGATTATGAAATATAACATTTGTTTGAGATGCGGACTTGTTAGCGCATGCAGGAATAGTTAAACTATACATCTTGTTTCTAACATGAGAAACAAGGTGGTGGACCACACAATACAATAAAATAATGTAATCCAATGTGTAATGAGTCCCCGGCCCGTTTCCCTGTGTCTCCGAATCCACATCAGGCCTGGGCACAGACAGAGTTCCGTGAATGTCAATGGCTAGTCTAATGGCCAGTCAATGCACATGTAATTGATGTGCCAGTGGGGGTCCAAAGGATTATGAGAAAACGGCTCCGAAGGAACTAACATGATACGATAATACTTCTAGTATGATTACTCAGAAATAAGTATCTTGCGTCCTGAGTGCAATTCAAGGATGCCATAAATCACAAGGCACAATACACTGCTAATTTAATTAGTCTACATTCAACATAAAACAACATTAAAAACAAAAAACATAGCCTACCACATAACTCAACCCAATTTAAAAAATGTTTTCCTTGGTGGACCTTGACAGAAGTTTACGTAGCCATACCCGATTTTTGGACTAGAATGGACTTGATGCATTAATGTAAATTGAATTAATATCATGTCAGGTATCTCACTATCCCCTGAAAACATATTCTTCCAGATCCATGCTGTCTGCAGGTTCGTAATGCAAAATCAAACGCTTTGCTGCTTGTCACGTTCACATTTGAAGACGATTATCACCCGTTTGCAAATCGTCGGCACTTCTTTTAACACTTTGAATGAGCTAACACTTCAACGTCTGTAATGATGCAATTAGGCTTGAAATAAATTGTTTAGATATGGTCATGAGTAAAACAACTAGGTTTAAAAAGTAAGTTTAAAAGTCATTTTCTCAATTGAAAACTGAATTCATGAATTAAAAATTATTTATGATTTACTCTAAGCCATGTCTCAGATGATTATTAGGCTACATCACAAATACGAAGAGAGAAAGTTAGAGAGATTATAACTGGTTTAACCTAGTTTCTTTATCTGAGTGGAGAGAACTTCTCTCTCTCTCCAACCCACATCCATTCTCTCCCGTTCTTTTTAATGCCAATAGACCTGCATCGTCCATTAACACGTCTTGGTTTAACAATAGCCTTAACGAGTTAACATTAATGAAGAGGAATCGACCCCCCTATTAATCAATAGTTCTCCGGCCTCCAACAAATTAATGTTAGCAAAACTGCGTCTGACTTAAAAAAATACAACTCATGGGTTTCTCGTTCAAGACTAACCCGGTCTCGCGTGTTCACAAATACTTCAAAAAAAAAAACTAGAGCTCGCAAGATCAGGAGGGTCTCACTAGGGCAATGCGGCTGTGTTCTGTCAGCATTGATCCTGGAACTACACATGGACGTCTGTGGCACTACAAGTCACATAGTGCCATCTAGTGGTCACCAAAACGCAAAGAAATGTACACACTACTCAAAAGACAAAATACAGGATTTCTCTTTAGTAGGATTTCTATTGATCACAAATACGTCCTCTCTTGTGCTCCCATTTTTGGTTTGAGAAATTGATACAAGCAATCAGGTGCAAATCAATAATAAAATGTGATTTTTAATGATTTAATTCATACTTCCTTACCCTGTGGGCAATAGAACTGAGAAAAACAAACACAAAACTGTGAATAGTTGTGGCTTTTAAATTTCCAGTGTCATTACTAGGGATATGATTCTATATTAGGACAATCTTCCCATGTAAGACTTATCAGTGAAACTTAACACACTAGACTCAACATGTAAAGAATCAAGTGAGATTAGCAAGTACACTTTATCCAATTTTTTCTTGTTCTGTATTATACATTTACAGCATTTAGCAGATGCTTTTATCCAAAGCGACTTACAATTAGTAAATTTTTACATGGAGCAGATAGGGGTTAGGCATCTTGCTCAAGGATGCTTACAGGTAGGCCACCTCCGGGGATTGAAACCACGACCTTCCGGCTGGGAGTCCAACACCTAGACCACTAGGCTATCCTGCCCCCTACATAAAGCCGACAAATCTATACAAAAAGTAAAAAGCCAAAAATAAACAAACACAGGCAAAATACATGGAGCTGAGAGAAATACCAAGAAACCCAGACTCTGCTGCAACACAAAACCTTTTGGATTGAAGCAGTAACAATCAAAAGAATGGAAAAGAAAATACAGAATTGAGTTAATCATTCACTAGACCTTCCCCTGAGGAGAGCAGAGTAACGCGCAGAGGGTAAACATCTTGTAAAGGCACTTATATAGGATTGCATGACCTGTCAGTGGATATTCAACTAAAACTGTGTAGTAGTAGTCTGGGTGAAGAAATGTATTTGATAACTGGCCAATATATACATACAGATAAATTAATATATATTTCCATAAAACATTTACATCCAAGGACCTTTTTTGGGGCATAAAACATCCTTTGGTTTATCTGATGTGCTTTGATGCGTTTGGAGTTGTAAATATTGCACTTTAAAAAGAGAAAATACACCCAAAACCAAGCGGGTATAAATAGTGAATGGAAAGACTATGTAAAAAAAATAACTCTATAGCATTGATAGTAGACTAACAAATTACTTCATATGTCCTTATCTTGTCTCTTGCTTTGGGAGCAACTCATTTATGTGTACTAATCTCTCCAGAATTAGAACATTACAAAAAAAGAATGCAGTTTTAGGGTGGAATTTCACTTTAAAAAACAAAAACAAAAACAAAACAAACATACTGTATATAGGGCTGAGTAATTATATACGACTTTTTAATTTGATATTCCAAACATTTGCATATATTACAACTATAGATAGCACATAATAGCCCTTTGCCAAATTATGCATTTAATGACATTTAACATTCTTAAATAAAATACAGTCCTATCAATTGACATTATTTTGTTTACATTTGAGAAACAACAGGCTGGACTAGAGGTTGAGTCAAAGCAACGATCAAATACAGCCCACTGTTTGTGTTCAACACTGAGGCATATGTTAACTTTTGGTATCTTACACTGTAAACAGATTCAATTCTCAAAGTCTCTAAAAAGCAGCTTTTAGTCAATCCGAACCGTCATGCTCCGAGTAGCACTCTAATTGCATCGGTGCAGGGGATTTCTGTAACCATTCTCAAGTCAAGTCAGTTAACTTTTTTAGCAACAAGTTGACACTTGGGCACAGATGAATTACATCACACTTGGCACAAGCCCCAGCCAATTAAGTCAAGAGGAGTTCAGGTTTGTTATGGTAAGAATGTGTCTACTTCCGATTCATTTACAAAATTAGATCTTAAACAGATGGATCACATCAAGGGTAGTTAAATTAGCCTAAATGTTGCCCTGGACCAAATACAGCAGGTGCTCTGTGGTTGCCTTCACATCTCGATTATATATATCAGAACACTTATTACAATAACAGACACTGCACCAAAACTGTACACTTTAAGCATGGTGTGTGTGTCTCACACACAAAAGTATGTGAAACTATGAAAACGTATGTGAAACTATGAAAACGTATGTGAAACTATGAAAACGTATGTGAAACTATGAAAACGTATGCGAAACTATGAAAAACTTTAGAAGGGCAGTGGTAAAGTCCAATGTGCTTAATATTGTAAGATTGTCTGATATACTGGATGTATAGATACAATATATACATACAGATATATACAAAACATATTAGACATGATTATCTCATTAAAAAACAGCACATGTCAAGGCCTAGGATATTTGAGATGTTAAGTCAGTTCTCCTAGTCAACTTGTTGGATGTGGGAGAAACGGGCAGGCCTAAAGATCTGAGCGGCTTTGACAAGGGGCAAATCGCAAAAGCAATAAATGAAGGTAGCCTGGTCCGAGGTGTGCGCCGTTAACCTGGGGAAGTGATGGCACCAGGATGCATTATGGAAAGAAGACAAGCCGGCTCCACATCGCAACTTACAGGACTGAAAAAATCTGCTACCACATGGCACCTTTAGATGTCTTCTAGAGTCCATGCCTCAGAGTTGTTTTGGCGGCACATATAATTTAAGATGGGTATAGATCCTTTAAATATCGGTGTACAACAATATATATGTAGTGGGCTCCCTAGTGAGGGGATAAAATGGCCTTTATTCGGTTTCAGTGCTAATATCTTATTGGTACTCAATGAGACAGGTCACACTAGGACAGATCCCCATCGCCACAAGATACTTTTTGTGGGGCATAAAAACACTAAGATTGTGAATTAATGTTTTTCAATAAAATTGTAAATCATGTGAATTTATTTATTACTCAATAGTGTTGATAGCTTTGTGTTGTGCTGTTCATATAGCTTTTACATGGGCACACAAGCTATGAACTATTTCTTTGCGGGTATGGGTCAAAAAGGGTTTAGAACCACTGTGTTAACCGCACATATTTCATGAAATAAGTAAGACTACAATAAGACTACATTTCACTTCATCCCATTGCTATCACTGACTATCATGAATTTATAATTATGGCTATTAGGTTAGTTGACCATAGCCAAATAATCATAGCAAGAGCCATGATGACCATCCCTGGTATTTCCAGAGACTATGCGGCACTGTTTGACACGGAATTGAAGTGGGTCTCGCTCCCCTCTTAATAAATGTTATCACACAAGATATGTCTGCTAATGAAACATGTCACAGAAAAGTTGCTCAGAGTTCAAATGAAAAAGGTGAGTGTTTTTAAAACACCCACACCAACGCACTAGTGTTTGCCGCCAGCTTCGTGTGATATATATGCATTCAAGTTAAAAACGTCTTAGTTAGAAAAACCTACCTTGAAGGCAGACTGTGATAGAGAGATTTATATGAATACATATTTGGGCATTCGGACAACTTACGAGGTCTATTGTTTTTATATTTTGTGAATATTTCTATTCCTTTCATCATAAATAACTGATTATGCTGAATACACTTAATCAGTCACAAGTGACAGGTGTGACTTAAAGAATTAAAAACTTAAAAAGGCGGATGGTTGAACCATGGATGAAGATGTCTTAGGTGCAAGTAGAGACTGATACTGCTGGGGTATTGCTAGAAGGAATTAGGACCTGCGTCTTTGGTAGTGGGCATACGGCATTATGGGTATGTTGTTATCTGGACCTGCTGCAGACCTTCAGGTTTAGAAATTCCTCTCCCCAATACTGTGCTGGACTCTGGAGGGACCACACGACCACACACACACACACACGGCGGTTAGGGCGGTAACAACTAATCAATTAAATTGATTTTATTTTAAATTATATTGTAACTATTCTGAAGAGAAGAGTTTTAAACAAAAGCACTGAAGAAAGAGCAATACAATGGACCAAAGGGGACCTGCAGGTCTAAAAATTAGACTTGCCTGTGTTGCTACGTCATGTTTTGCAAATCATCACGTTTCCCGCTCTTTCTTGACCGTGACGTCCACACTTCCAGAACCAGACGCTGGCCCTGGTCCTCCTCCAGCTGCAGCTGAGGCCTCTCCTGCTCCCGGTCCAGCAGTCCCCAGTATAGTGGAGACTTCCCCTTGCATGAAGGCCCAGGGGGGGCTATTGGGAGAGCTATCAAGTGGACAACGCTCTCCACTGGGACAGTACACTTCCCCGTCTCCCCTCCGGCTCTGGATGTATGCTCTGGTGCATGGGAAGCAGAACCTAGACCGATGAAAACATATTAATCCTGCTATTTTGAAATGCTGTGTTTTTCAGTACAATAATGGCACTAAGTATGCAACACAAAATTTGCTTATAATTAGCCTGTAATTACAGATAGTTATTGACACTAAATAGACAAACCTATGGCCTGGCACGGAGGGGCATTGAACAAAGTGTGTGTCTTCCAGTCTCTCGTGGCATAGGGTGCAGGACAGAGTGGTTCCAGTGGAAAGGGTGTTTCCAGCTGATGCTGATCCCAGCTCGGACGCTCCGCTGTGGGGTAGAGCTGCGGCTGCCGTCGCTGCCTCTGCAGAGGTGCTGGATCCCAGGGGCTCACCCCCAGACCTTGCAGCTAGGGGGCGTGGTTGCCTAGCAGGGGAGGAGGCAGGCTTAGGGCTTGTCTGGCTCACACCTCCAGCCATGGAGGAGGAAGAAGGAAGACCCGTACTCTTGCTACCACTGCTGCCAGCCACAGTAGTGTGGCTCTGGGTCTGTGCTTTAGCCTGGCTCTGGGACACGCTCAGTTCACGCTCAAGCTCTGGTGTTATGAATGGGGCTATCCCCATCCCCAACTGTCTCCTGCTCATCTCCGCCAGTACAGGGGCAGGGAAAATGAGGGGGCTGCTCATGGGTGCGGTCCTAGCCGTCAGGCCCGCTGGCATGCCCGCGAGCAGTCCGTGAGGAATCCCAGCCATTCCGTGAGTTACTAAACTAGGCGGGATTGCAACACCAAGCATGGGTCTCCGGTTGGAGCTTGGGCTTTGACGGTTGACTTCTTGTGACGGTTGGCCATCACGGTGCAGCCCGTTAGGTGGCACTCGAACGGTAGTCCCAGAGATTTCGCCTCGTGCTGTCCTCTCAAAGCGCTCCGTGTGCGCCCTGCCTCCCTCCACTCCCTCTACTCTGCCGCCGGAGCCGTGTTTATTAGACGAGGGACCCGGTGAGCGGACAGAGCTGTCCTGAATACCATGACTTCTCTTCAGCTGCCTGGCGCTGGCGATCAAAAATTCGATTTGGTTCGCACCCTCGTAATTAACGCAGCCCCGGCAGACCACTTCGCTGAAATCCCAGACCACTGTCCACGGCATCTTGGGCAAGTCGCACAGGTAACACCACTGGCGACGGGAGGCGGACGGGGACGACATGGCTAGTTAGAGCTAGCGTCCTAAAGTATTAGCTTCCACGATAGCAAACCGTAACCTTATTAGATCGTGTGCACACCCGCTTTGGTAAGTCGAATTTCTACCCTAAAAAGTTTCACAAAACTTCAAAACAATATTGCACATTACTTAAGGTTTGAATAAAACAATAACGTCGACCTGCAATAGATATTCTATTAAAAAGTTTGGTTTTGTTTCACTTCGACCTGCTCTTCAATGCTGTCTACGGCTTCCCAGACGGTCGGAGCGTTACGTTCTCATTCGGTGCATTGTGGGTATCATAGTTTTCCATTAATCCCAGTTAAAGAAAAACCTGCTCAGCGCGTCTCGTCTTGGAACTACAGATGAAATGAGCACGGTGTGACGCAGCCTAAGGTCGAAGTTTACTTTCTGTCAACACATGTAACTCCATTGCCACGCTTTTCCAAATTCAGTAGGGTGGACAGAATAAAAATGTCCCGAGATATATTATCATCTTCCTCGAGCGACGATGAAGCAAATTATTCCATCGCCCCATCTATGGCAAAACAAAAGCAACATGGTAAGTGTAAAACTTGATAAAGTTTGCTTGTTAAATTTTATTGTCTGCTAGTGTGCTAACGTAGCTTCATTCGTATGTTAGCAGAGCTTTGTATAACCCTCCCATGTATTTATAGAATTATACTGTACTGGATAAACGCTTAAGGCCTTTGCACACCAAGTCCGATTTTTTTCGTATGCGTTTTTTAAATCCGTCATCCGATAACAATCGTTACGTATAGAAAATTGTAATTATTGGGAATGAACGCCGTACAGATGGTCACGCCAGCCGGCGTTTAGATTGTACTGCGAGTCTGTGTGCAGTTACGGCAAATCTTGCGCGAGTATTTAGAGTTTAGAGTCTAATACTCTAAATACTGTTCTTCTGAGGTCCCAGTAACTGTTGCAAAAGACTTGAACCTGATGTAACGTTACTGTCTGTAACAGGACTTGTGGTATCGCACCTCCAGAGACACAGTATTTTGTCTCGAATATGCACAAGAATGCTAGTGTCAGCAGCTTTCAGCAACTGGCCTGTAAAAAACAAAACAAAAAAAAAAACAATAATTAAATGAATTTGTAAATAAAAACCATTAAGTAAAAACTGTTAAATAATGAGTGTTCTGGCTGTAGCTGTATGCAAAACAATGCTTATCTGATTATCTGACTCTGACTGTACAATAAATTTGACATAAATGATGCAATTGTAATTGAAAGTTAGCCACGGTAGGCTACCCAGCATATGGCATAAGACTTCAAAGTTTAAACATGCATGTCTGTGTGTGTGTGTGTGTGTGTGTGTTGTTTTTACCTACCTGCTGACAACGTTTCTGCCTGTGAAAGATGGTCCTTCTGGCGTTCGCCTGCCACAGTAATGTGCTGTTTTCTTAGAAATTATGCACAAGGCAGGAAGCACAGCCTCTGCACAAGTTACTGGCAGGCCTGTCCTGGAGCTAAGTTTCTTTGTCGGACATTCAATTGTTGAGGTACTACTACCCGATGACACAGACTGGCCTTCGTGAGCATGTTAAGCTTCAAGGCGCTGTGTGACCCATTTCTTGGCTACATCCAAGCTCTTTTTGTCAATGAAACACCTGTTTTAAGTGGAGTGAAACCCAGCTTTTTCGGGAACATTGTCAAACTCGATTTCTAGACAATGTTTCTATGTTTCTGCTATTCTCTGATTCTCACCCTGCACACCAAGCCACCGTTTGACACTGTTTCTGAATGTATCCCACCGTGTGTGTGTAAAATCCTTTTTTTCTTCTTTCTTTATTGATTTGAGATGCATATAGCATTGTTTATGGGGGCAGGGTAGTCTGGTGGTCTGTGTGGTGGACTCCCAGCCGGAAGGTCATGGGTTCGAGCCCCAGAGGTGGCCTTCCTGTAAACATCCTTTAGCAAGATGCCTAACCCCTATCTACTCAATGTAATGGCACCATGTACTGTAATTGTAAGTCGCTTTGGATAAAAGCGTCTGCTAAGTGACCTAATTGTATTATCTTTATGGAGTTTAGAAGGAGGTCTGGTCGTAATTTCATCTTCTTTGCTACTCTATATTGACGACAAGTTCGCATCTTGGACTAATTTGTCGTTCCAAAAAAGCGGTCACCTTATTGGTCTAGCTGGCAGCACGTGACGTTTGATGATCAAAATATGATTACGCGAGGAAGGAACTACTTTAAACACTAATAAAAAATATACTGCAGGATTACATATGGAGAACTTTTATTTTCTCGTTAAAAACCAATAGATCTTTGTATTGCAATGAAAAGAATGTAGTGCCTCATATATGGGAACGGGATTAAATGAAAAACGGCTTCACTTTATGGCCTATATAGGCTACTGTGTAATTTAAAATGAAACAATTATTTTTTCCTAAACATTCCTATGGGTTCTTGTTCTTGGTGTCCTTTTTTTACTGTGGACATTTTAAGAAATATGATAAAGTAAGCCCCCAGCTCAATATTACAGTGTCACATTGTAATAGGTCTCATATTTGATCTTCAATAAAGTATTATTTTGAATAGGTTGGCTCATAATTCCAATGGATTCCTGTTCTGGATTTACTTCTTTAAGCTCACAACCAATATGGTGACATTTGACTTTGGAAATATGAAGTTTAACTACTGTAAGCCCACAACTCTATATTAGTGTGTGACATTCATGTTTGACCTTTTTAATAAATAACTTTCAGCAACTGGCCTGTTTTAAAAAAAAACAAAAAAAAAAAAAAAAAAAAAAAAAAAATTAAATTAATTTTTAAATAAAAAATATTTTTTTTGGAGGTAATTCCAAGGTATTTTTTTTGGGGGTTTACACCACAA
>JAOEHI010000005.1:193888-219799 GCA_025447815.1 Percopsis transmontana
AAGCGACTTACAATTAGTACATTTGTCAACAGTTGAACTGCTTAACCACCAGTTTTTGCAAGCAAATAACATTCTCCTAAGATAAGGACAGCATCATGTCATAAGGTTACTTCACTTATGCATTTTTAGTACATTACTCGAACGTTATCATTCACTCGAAAGTTATCATTCACTCCTCAAAACAGTCAAGGCTAGCAGCCTAAATTCCGGCAAAGTGCTTAATATTCTAAGATCTGATTTAACAGAGTAGAAAGAAGGAAACAATTTTTTTTAGAAAGGAGGAAAGAACAAGGATTGTTCTAGAGGATTTTTGTTAGTGGAATTGATGCTATGAGGTAGAAAGATCGGTGACCGAGGTACCAAGGTGGATTTTGAAGAGGTGGGTTTTAAGTTTCTTGCGGAAGATCGGTAGTGACTCTGCTGTTCTGACTGCTGCAGGAAGCTCATTCCACCATTGCAGCACCAGGACAGAGAAGAGTCTGGACTGGGCTGCGCAACTCTTACTCTTACGCGCAGCTTGTAGCGACAGAGGTGCTAGCCTGCAAGCCGAGGTGGTAGATCGAAGTGCTCTGGTTGGGGATAGGTCCTGTCAGATAGGACTCAAACCAGGAGAGCGCCTAGTTGTGCCCAGCTCAGCAAGGGTCGATAAAAGTGCCTGGTGGTTTACTGTCTCGAATTCTGCAGACAAGTTTAGGAGGATGAGGATGAGAGATTTTAGGTTACGAAGACGGGCGGACGTAGTGAGGGCCGATAGGGGATTAAGGGGGAGAGAGAATGAGACAAAGTGATTATCGGACACCGGGAGGGGGGTGACCAATAGTTTAGAGGCTGAGTAGGATCTGGTGAAAACGAGATCTAGAATGTTTCCTGCCCTAGGTGTTGGAGGAAAAGGCGAGTGTGAGGTCAAATGAAGTGTAGTTTCTCTGGCAGGATGTTGAAGTCACTAAGGAGCGTGAGTGGTGTCCCATCCTCAGGTAAGAAGCTCAGGAGGACATCTAGGATCATCTAGGATGTTCCCAAGCTGGCCTGGGTATCGGTAGATGATGACAATTGTAAGTTTAACAGACGGGCACAGCGTGGAATTCAAAAGATATGGCCAGGTGAGAGAGAGGGAAAACACTATAGGTCCACTTGGGAGAGATGAGCAGTCCCATCCCACCCCCCTGGCCGGACAACCTGGGTGTGTAGGAGAAGGAGTATGATGAGGAAAGGGCCCCTGGGGTCGCCGTGTTGGTCGGTGTGATCCAGGTTTCCGTTAAGGCGAGGAAGAGCAGAGCCTGAAATGAGATGGTCTCGGTTTTCTTGATGGCGGACTGGCAGTTCCAGAGTCCTCCATCCATAACTAGGGAAGCAGCAGGCAATCGGGGTTGGATGGATTTCTATGTCGGGGCTTAGAACTTGCCTTTCTTTTGCGAGTGCATGCTGTTGTAGACATAGGCTGCACTCTCTGCCATCGTGCGACTGGATCGCTAGCTTTTAGCTCTCACTTTTTCGATTATCTTACTAAAGAAGGAGGGCTAAAGAAAGGGGGCAGGATAGTCTAGTGGTCTGGGTGTCGGACTCCCAGCCAGAAGGTCGTGGGTTGGATCCCCAGAGTTGGCCTACCTGTAAGCATCCTTCAGCAAGATGCCTAACCCCTATCTGCTCCATGTAATCATCATGTAATTGTAAGTCGCTTTGGATAAAAGCGTCTGCTAAATGACCTGATTGGTTGATTGATTGATTGATTGATTAAAGATCTGAACTCTGTTCGGTTATGATGGACGAAAAGTCTACGTGTGTGTGTTTGACTAAGGCATTGATGAGCACCCCCCCACTTGCAGGTCAGCATTGCCATGGCAATTTTCACATTGCCGTGGCTGCCTTTGGAGTATAGTATGTTGGTTGAAATAAGAGAGGGGTGGGGGGAGATCACTGCAGAGGGAAAAACGAAGAAGGAGAGGCAGGGAAGGATTGGTCCTATAATTTATCCTACAATATCATTTCCATATCCCTGTGTCAGGGGACCCATGCATCTGCTCAGCAGGCTGGACACATTGGATCCAAACTTCAAAATGCATTCTATTATTCAACCTTTTCCCAGAGAGAGACAGAGAGAGAGACACAGGGTGCTTTCACCCATACCTTGTTTGACTTTCAGACCAATTATAAGAAGTTGAGGCAGGCATTAAAAAATAGAAGAAGAAAAAGAAGCAGAAGAGAAGTAAAAATGACCGGTGGTAGCACATGGGGAGAGGAGGAGGTGAGGTATTTAATTGTAATTTGGTCCAACAAAGAAATCAAAAGTCAACTTGAAAAAACACATAAAAATGCAGAAACTTATAGCACAACGAGGACTTTCATTGGGGTGAATTCGAACTAGTCTTGAGTACTACGCTTGAAGTTTGTGCTGCTCGTAGTAGGCAAATGCCATAATAATAATAGTATAATTGCAACAAAATGAATAATTCTTCTTCATTCAAACGGAAAAGGTTACCTGCCAAATTGACAACACGCCGATGTCAGACGCACACCTGCTCACGTAGATGATGACGACAGAACGTAGGTATTTCCTGGAAAGTTCTTTAGTGCGCTCACCAAATTGCAATGTGAAACCAAAACTAACCGGATCAAATATACAATGTAACAAAAACTTCAACCTTGGTCCGGACCTTGGTCCAGACTTGCAGGTGTGAAAACGACCGCCCACACACACACACACACACACACACACACACACACACACACACACACACACACACACACACACACACACACACAAACACAAAATGTTAACATTTTGGATTTTCTTTTCCAGAGATGTAAAGAACAAACAATAGAAGTACTAACCGTGTATGTGCTGCAGAAGTATGTTAGAATAATTCTAATTTACCAATAAAGACAGTCACTGGAGTTGGCTTTACTTGCAAGGAGTCACCACAGGCAATACAGTGGTTGCGAGTCTGATTGACCCTTTAACATTCAGTCCAACATCTTTATACATAGGCTACCCCCTCGGAACATTCAAAACAGCAAGGTTTTGTTGAACAAATGGTTCTGCTTATCGCTCTTATCGCACAGGCCGTTCCTGCTATGCGGAATATGGTCTCATGTCTCCTCCTCAGCGTAACCTTCCTGCAAGGTTGTAAATTCACAACATATTCTTTTCTCATGTGTAAGTGTAGCCTCTACATTCTGAACGTATGAGTCATCTATCTAGCCTGCACAGCTCTGTGCAAACACATTTATTAAGCTGTTTTTTCTAACAAAGTGCAAACCCAGCACCTGCGCTAGTAGAAGTACTGTACTAAACATGTTGCCTATTTGCACTATTAGAATTACCAACACTAATCTGCTCCATTAGAAGCACAAACAGCTCCAGTGAAGAGAAATCAGGGGGCTATTTAATTAACCTAGCAAGAAATAAGTGGTGCTTACTGTCATAAGCTTCAAGTTACAGTCAGAGCTCAACAGGTTTCAGGGAAGTGCACTCAAGCTAATTTAAGTCAAGCTTCGCTAGTAGATGGGCATGGTCTCGATATTTTTAAAGGATTAGCGTAATTCTCTCAACGTTATGACATGTAGACGAATGTGCCGAATCTTGTTACCCAAGGTTTTTCTCAGTTGGATATTACATCAGGTCAGGCCGCTGCAGCTTTTTTGAAACAGCGTTCAAGGTGGCAACGTGCAGAGTAGTAACCAGAGACATTATAGAAGAGACAGACCACTTAAAGAATCTTGACTAGAACTCTATGGGAGAAAGAAGTCTGTAATGCCAAAGATGGCGGTTGTATGCACATATCCCGCCCCTCCCCCGAAAAATCCAACCGTCTGCTCCATAACGTCTGAACCGGGAAATCTGTTAAGGTTGCACTGACCTTGAGCATGCGTAATAGTGTAACTTTTTAACCGTTTTTTAATCAGATTTGACTGGTGATTCTATAGTGCAGTTATGGCTCTCTCCCCATTAATTTAGAGAGGGGCCTGGTCTTGGTAGCCCTAAATAACTGCCCGCGGGCGTTACCAAGATGGCTGCTGAGTGCACATTTTGAACATGGGAAAAAGTGGATGTATGGGATCTAAGGACCCCAGCTAAAATCTTTGTGGCCAAATGGGCATATTGACAAACCGATGGGAGCCGAACGCCTCCTAGAACTTTAAGGCACAATTATTACCCTTAACCATCGACTGGCCTTTTTAAAGGAGCAGTCAAGGCACAGGACACCATTAAGTCTTGGACCAATACATTCTGGACTTTTGGCGACCACACTTCCACTTCAGGACCCTCCTGCCAGCACCACTGTGCAATCCCTCTTCTACCCATTTCACCTCCCCTTGGACCCCCACAAACTCCACCCCTCTGCTTCCCACCCAGAAGATACTGTGGCACCAAGTAAGAAGAATAGATCAACTGCGTTCCTCTCATCCGTCTACCCTCTGTCGGTTCAAGTCCAGTGCAGAGAGTGGTGTGGGTCTTCTTCTGGTTCCCAAATAACTTGTAAAAGCCTTGCAAAGCTCTAACTGTCCCAGTATGTCTTGTGGTGTCTAGTCTTATGTGTTGTGTGTCCACTTCATGTTTCCCTAGTGTGTCTGCCTTGTTCCCCTGTTATTCCCGACCCCTCCCTTGCTCCGCCCTGTTTCCCTTTTGTCCTCCGGAAGGCTGTAGATTTGGAAGACTTGTTGGAATGTCTCCCCACCTCAGAGGCCACTAAGGCCCCCTTAGCTGCTCTATGGCTGACGGCATGGGGTAGCGAAACCTCTGGGTGTGGATGGGATGGCGTGACAGGTCTCTATTTCAGTGCCGTAACCTTAAGGGGGGTCTCGAATGGGCGGGCAGACAGTCCAAAGGAGTGGACCAGGTCAACGCCAATGAAGCTCCACACGTCACCAGAGTTGAACAGGGCTGTGGAAAGATAGGATGGAAAGTTTCCTGAGAGTATAATTTGGCAACAGAATGGATTTTCTATACAGGGAGAGCAGACTGAGCCTAATAATGCTTCAGAAAAAACAGTGACGTTGCATACCCCTCCCTGTGCTCCTCCAGAGCTCAGGCAGCACCTCTCCTGGACGTGACCGGCCTGGCCACAGTAGAAGCACAGGCCAATCCAGCAGGCACTTTCCTCTGCGATCACGGTACCGAAATTGAGCTTCGATAGCCAGAGCCCGGTCCATGAGCACCTCTAGTGACAGAACCCTATGCAGACAAGCCAGCGCCAGCTGCACCTCCACCTGCACCTCCTTCTGTAAACCCATGCACGATGTGCAAAGCCGGCTTGTTACAGCCTCTGGCAGCAGTCACTGTCCGGAACTCAATACCATAATCGTGCGCAGTGATCCCTGGCATAACCGATATAACTGCTCTCCCGGATCCCCCCACATGTCGGTGTGACCAAACGTGGCCCTGAGTTGTGCCATGAACCAATGGTCAGGAAGTCAGGAATTCGTCCCTGACTCTCATAAACAGTCGTCGCCCAGTCGGGTTTTGTGTGACCTTTGAATGGTCCTGAGTGGATAAAAGATCACACTGCATCAGCAAGACCCCCAGACCCCAGGTGAACCATAGAGTTTTTCATGCATGGCCACCCGGGGGCTTCTCACCAAACCGGACATTGGTTCCGCCGGTGCCGGCAAAGTAGACATGGGTTGTCCCCTACTGACTCCTGGAACAGACAGAAGATGCTACACACACGTCTGACATCTGATCGAAACCGAACCTCCTATTCGGTCGCGGCCGCTGGACACTCAGCTGGGGGGAGACCGTTCCACACTGGCTCCGTCCTGATCTGCTTGCACTCATAATATAGTTGGTTGTTCTGTAACAGGATGAAGTAGGCTGTGTACAGGTACAGATGGACGAGAACAAGCATTGAGTCACGAACAAACAATAAACGCGCACAAAGTAGCAATTACAAATAAACAACACTTTAATCATATCAAAACACTAATATTATGTAGTTCCATGACATACATCAACCAACAACATTACCCATACATACCCAGGCATATATACCCCCCAACACAACAGGTGCAATGAATGAATTAGAGTGATGATGAATGGAAGTCCGGTGGGTAGCTGGGGTGCGCTAAAAGTATGGACGGCTGCAGGCTGGTGGTTAATACACCTGCAAGGTAGAATGGGCAGGAGGAGCAGATGTGACTCCCGACATTACAAAATATTAATCCTCCTCTACATTTGTTTAATTTTTTGGGTAAAATATAAACTATGTTTGGGATGCATGCTAGCTGATTATTTTTCCATTACTGTTATTTTTACTTTTTTTCCCAAAAGTTCTTCCTGGACTGATTGTTTGAGGAGAGAGACCCAGAAAGGGAAGCCAGACTGCTTGGCCGTCTCCATTTGTGCAGTGCTGGAGGCACTGTTTCTGTTTAGTCAACATGCACACTGACATAATTAATTGGAATATTGACTTACACTGTGTCAAGATTGAACACATTGCATCAGTGTGGAGCGATAACATCTACATGTGATTTGTGAAACAGAGCAAATAAACAAGTAGAAGTGTGTGAATATCAAATGAAGATTTGTCTATGTTTATTAGTGTCTATGTATGAGCTTACTGCTTGTATTGCAGTAGAGGGGGTTATCCTCTTTCTCAACCTTGCATGTAGGACACACTTGCTGTTTGTGTGTATTATATTTAATACATAATATAATATATTATTAATCAAGTAGGAATTCTGTACACAGTCTGAAATATAACTAAATAACTAAATAATATAACTTGATAAAGCCTAAACTTCTGTATTGTTTTGTTTTGAAGCACTCACACACTACAGGAATGTAGTTTAATACAAGGTCAGTTTCTTTTAATAAGATGAATAGCCTAAAAAACTGTGGGATTCTATTTCTGCTACCATGGAAACACTGGTCAACCATGTGTGGAAGGACACATCAAGCACTGCGTAGGTTCCCTGGTGTACCATAGAAATGTATTTATTAAATCTTAGGCTCAAAAAATAAAAATAAAAAACTGCTGCAAGATTGCAGAACATATCATGTACCATAAAATTGATAAAGAAATAACTGTAAACACTACAGTCGTTTTTAAAATCACAGCTTCTGCATTGTAATTTAAATGTATCAAACCTCAAAATATATATGCAGATAATAAAGAAACATTCAATAATGCATTTTATGAATTCAGTCATTTATGAATTAGATGCAAACATATTGATATTTTTCTGTAAATGTAGGTTAGCAACGTTATCAAAACAAACTGCAGACTGTCATACTGTAAATTAAAGAATATGTATGCATGAAAGAGATGAATGGACAATAATATATAGGTATATTTTGTATATCAATATTATGATACACATAATACAATACAATGTTGGTATAGTATCTATACCAACAGGTGTTATAAATATTTTCTGTTATTTGTTTTCCTTATTTATATGTTATTCAAATCTTTTAGTAGTGCAATTGGCTCTGTAATTATGTTACTGAAGGATTGGGATTGCACGTACATTCAGAAAGTAGCTGGATTAGAATAACTGCACAAAGCTGCTGGTTTTAATATTAATTATTGTTAATAATAGGTTTCCTTTATATACTTATGAGGCAATAATAGAATTCTCTCAATGAAAATATACATTTTCTTGCCAAAAAATATACATATTTGAAGTCTATACTTGATTAAATTAAAAATACCTATTTTTGAACCCGTTATTTTAGTAAATATCAAAATTCATCTTTATATTTCATAGAAAACAAATTCAAAAACTGTTTTGAACAGTGGTGTACACCTGATGACTTTGGAGAGAGTGACATTTCATAACAACATTGAATTCACATTGTGCAAAAATCATCTTTATCATCTTTAAAAAATATTTTTTTTTTTTTAGTTTTCACACAGTTCTTCAGAAATATAATATTACTTCTCTAATTTGGACAAGGAAATGCCCTAGAATAACAAATGTTCCTGTTCTCAAATATGCTATAATTCACAGGCAGTAAATAGTTAATTTACATTTATGTGGATATGAGCTCTTTGAATTAAAATCTTCCACTAAATGTAGATTTATGTACAGTATCTAGTATCTACATCTACTATGTAGGCCTATCTCTAGGCTACAGATTACACTGTATGAACCTGTCTACTGTATCGAGTGTTATATAATTTATCTTTACATTTATCATAAATATTTTTTAATCCTATCTTTCTTTAATCTGTTTCATTTTTTCTAATCGACACTGTAGTACAGAAAATTCAGGATGTCCTCCAAATGAAAAAATTCAAATTTAACACAGTGAAGTTTTTGGTTTACCTTCAATTAAGGTCATCTTATTTTTCAGAAATAAATGTGTTCTGTATTATTATTTTTTGGTTTAAAGCAAATGCTTTGTTAGGCATCTTGCTCAAGGATCAAACCCATGTTCGGCAGGGAGTCAACCACCCTAACCACTAATGTATCGTTTTAATTGATTCATTTTCTAGAATAATATACATTTTGGTTATATATTCCGAATACTCGAATACTTGAAATAATACAATGCTGGCATCAATATAAAACTATTAAAATCACAATATTTTAAAGGAAATAATGTCTGAGTATTCATTATTTTAAAATATATCTTTTAAAATCATGTGTGCTTGGTATCCCCATTCTAGCTTATCTTTAATATTAGCCCCTGATGTTTAAACAGCAGAGCCAAACTTGCCTTTCATTTTAGGTATTGATCATATACTCATGGCCTCTGTAACTGGGGACCAGAATTCCTAATCTGGGTATTTTTGATGAAAGCTGGATATTGCTGCATCTAACATATTATGTGAGGTATACAGGGTAACTTGTCCTAATAAATAGCCTTGTGTCCAAATGTATTTTCTCATTGAAACATTATAATTTGTGGGTGGCATTAACTTAACTTAAATAAACTTTAAATAAAACCTAAATAAAACCTACCTAATTACCTAAATCAGCCTCTATCACAAACGAGTAGTTAGTAGGCTAGTATGCATCAAATCATAAGTATGTGAACAGACCACCTTAAGCTGATTAAAACAACAAACATTTGATGGTCATTTTAGAATGATACAAATGGACCATCTTAAACCAACCACGTGTACTTAATGGCTGTTGTAGTAACTGATCTACCCACCTGGACGCTGTTTGGCCGGTGGTTCTTTTTGTGTCTCGGTTTTAAATTGAGAGTTCCCAGACATGTGTAACGTGGAGAAAAATCTTGCAAAATAAGAAGGGTTTTACCAGGCTAAAAACTAGAGGTTATCACACAACAATAATTCTATTCAGTATGTCAATCAACAGCTGGTGCTACTGATGCAGTTGTTAAAAGTTGTCAATTCAGACTAGCTATACTGAAAGATGTACTAAAAGATAGTAGTAATAGTAGTAGTAGTATACTATATGCGTTTCTTTTGCTCCAAGACATCATGGATCTAACAATTATTTTCCGGACGCCGTTTACTAATTCACAAAAATGTGCTGTTATTGGACTTGTTATTTGATTGACTAATTAAGTGTACTAAACTTTTAACTAATGTTCAAAAGGACCTCTCTCCAAAAAAGGCAGATAAGGGAAGGATATCCAGTGTCACATACAGTAGCTCTAGAGTGTTATTGCAAAGTTTACCTCTACAATTTATGTTAAAGGGTTTTATATTGCGTGTTTAGTTGCTGTGTCATCTTAAAAGTATTTGGTATATATTTATTTTCAGAAGGCACTGTCAAGAACACATCTAATTATTATTCAAAATGAAAAATCCAATAGTGCCGAGAGTGTATTGTACCCACAGTAGGCCCAGTTTAAAAAACTAGAAACCATTTATCTTCAACCCTGCCTTGGCCAGGCTACACTGGAACACCTGGAAATTCTAAGGAAATCCATTGGGAATTATTTCTTCTTCAAAAGAATCATGGAAGATAACACATGGGGTTGAGAAAACAATATAAATTCCCCAGGAATTTATACGAAAGGAGTTGAATGATTAGTTTTGGTTGGTTTTGAATTTTTGCACCAGCACTGGACGTATAGCACCAGTGGCATAGTTTCAGATAATGCTCTTATCTATGAGGACTTCCAGGCCAAAAGGAGGAAAGCTAGTTTGTAATGCTACGGTAGTTGTCACATCTCTGGCTGCATTGTACTTCATATTCAGCTGGCTACTCAAAAGTAGGGCACACAATAGATTATGTTCTGAACTACCATTACATCTCTGAAATATAAACAGATGCCACTATCAAGGCATCTTTTTTTTGAGAAATGGGTCTGATAGGAAATGCATGTTTGAACATAGGTTTTAAAAGCAATATATCAGACTAGATTACAAAACATAAATCGTGATATGTACATTTGAATATTAATGAATATTTGATATACTGTATGAAAAGTAACACAGTTGAATTTAATTAGAATCTATTTGATCATTACAGTAAGACAGTTAATTATAAAATTTTCAAAACTGGCAATGGTAATCTTTTGATTTGTATCTAATCTACATCAGAAATCTGCAGTTGCTTTAGTTCTCGAAAAAGGAACAAGGTTGAATATGTATAGAGCCTTATCTACACGAAACAAAAACAAACTATTCAGTTTTACAACTATCTATCTTATTTGGGGTCAGGTTTAATTAGGTTTAATGTTCTAAAATTCCAGAAAAAATAATATTTTGTTAATTTTATCTAATAAACATGAAAATTAACTGAAATTATAAATTCAGTTAAAAAATTCCACAACAGCTGCACAATGGCTCTTAACATAACAACAGACATATAATGGACAGATTCTCTATTCTTAACTTTCCTGGTGCCTCTGAATGTAGTGCCACACCATTTACTATAATAAATGGTGTGGCTAATCAGTTTAGCTAATTAGTTAGCTCAGTGTTTCCCAACCATGTGTCCAAGAGGCAAGATATTAGACAGTTTTTATTCAAACAAAAAATACTTATTCATTAGCACACCTTTAACCAGATTAGTAAAATGATGAGAAACGAGTTTGTCCCTTAATCCAATATGGTTAAGTAGAACTGAGTTTGTTTGTAGAACCACAGGAGCAACTTACCTCCCTAGACCTTAGAAAGGCCATTGATGTTTTACAAAACCTGCTGACATTGTTGTGTTATAGGTGAGAATTTGCTTTAACTTTTGGAGTAAAAAGATTAAAGTTTTGTGGCTTTATTATTGCAAAATGAAATAGTGTATTAATTTATGGAAAGGTATTGCACTGCATGTGCCCAACAATGCTGTGCAGCTTGCTAAATAATTTTCTCCCTATCACATAACATACTGGCAAGGTTATAAAAAAAGCATATTTGGTCTTATAAAGTTGTTGATGAAAGTAATAAAGCCTAGTAAAATTACTATTTAGATATAGCAGTTATATTAGCTGCCTATACTGAATTGCTTGCAGTGTCTGAAATCATTAGAATTTTGTGCTATTCATATGCACCACTGTATTGGAAACATAGCCTGGCATTATGTCTAGAATTCATTCATGTTAAACAGCATGGTCTTCTTGCTGGGAGCCAGAGGAACTTCTTTAGTGTATGAGGTGTCTGGAAACAGAGTGACCAATTGGTTGGACCATGATGTGGAATGTGATCACCTGTGGGACTTTATTTCCCAGGGGGCTTTGCAACAAGCACACCACTTTAGCTGTTAGCTGATGTATGGAGAGTGCTGAGACGACTGGGCCAGAGGTCGAAGATGCTGATTGGCTGGTTTGTGGAATCATGGTGGATGCGGAGGGGCAGGTGTTGGTTGATTGGATGACTCTGGTGCACAGAAGGATTGTGGGTAGATGGATATGTCAGAGAATGTACCCCTCCCCGCCCCTTTTTGAGTGTGACTTCATAGGTCTCAAGGAAACAAATACCCTCATTGTACCTTTTCCTTACAGGTAAATCCTATCTCATACTTGATGCAACTAAATAATGTATAGTCACTAAAACATTAGAATTAAATTGTTTTAGCCATTGATTTTTTGAATCATTCTGCTGTTTACACTTACCTATTAATAATATAACATCTCTACTGCATTCTCTAATACTCTCAATACTGACTATATGAACAAATGTGGTGTCTTAATCCTTAAGACTATAGATATAGATTTGTTTAAATGGTTTATTTACCCATAACCATGTACAAATAAACAAAACTTTTACAGCTTTGTATAGTCACACATTTAGCATTCATTGGTCCATAAGCACTCCTCACAACGACATGAAAACACTGTTAAAAGACACCGACATTGATTTTTAAACTCGGCATCTGCATGTTGCACTGACGTCACAAAAGTACCATCCATTCTAACATTTTCATTGCAAATAAAAATACTCACATGCAATGATTGGAAAAAGTTACATTAAGCTCAGGTCACATAAAGATAAGAAGCCAGAAGGTTCATCATTTAGAAATAAGTCTTCAGAGATTTATGTTTTCTTTTTTTTCTTTTTTTTTTTTAAACCAAAGTCTTAGACATTCTTTCGACAGCGTTGCTGGTCTCATTTTGGATTGTAAACATAAGTTACAGCAACAGCTAGCTTGGCTCACCAGGCTGGTTGTGTAGTGTCTCTCAGGATTGGTCAATCTACACTATCAATTAACTGATTAAGAGGAATTTTTTCAGTAGTCAATCAGTTATATAAAGAATTTTATCATGGAAGGACAGTCTTTGGGCTCATTTTGGGGCAAAAGGATACCAGCAAGTTTCTGGAGAACAAACTAAAAAGTACATCTATTTTAGACACCCTGAGAATCACATCTATTCCTCCTTCTTTCCTTTCCCCTATGCTCTCTTTTTCTACTGAATCTCTTCTACACAAAGTTCATAGTCAGGTGGGTGTGGCCTTGGCAGTTGAGGAAGATGGTTGGTTGGTTGGTTGTGTTTGGAAGCCGGTTGCCACGCAACTGGCTCCCTCTGTGTTTGGCAGGGGGACAGGTTAAGGTGGATTCTGACCTGGTAAGGTAGAATGCTGCACGTATAATGGTATGAACAATAGAATGTTATATGCAGACCTGGGGAAAATACATAGATATTAAATGTTCCGGCCAATATTGTAGCAAATTAACACAAAACAATCACACACCAAGTAGTAGAGTAACCAAACACTAAAATAAAATCGTAAGAAAAGCAACTATTATTGTTAACATTTTTTTTTTTTGATTAGCACAAACAGATGCTATTTTTGTACTGAAAGTGGTATCCCCTTGTACTTTGCATCTGTGTTCATCCTGACTTTAGTGTTTGGTTGCTCTACAACTTGAGGTGTGATTGCTGAGTGTTAATTTGCTACACTTCCTTTAGTGTTTGGTTACACTTAACAAAAAGGTAATTGAATAACCTGAGGTAAGCTTGATTTTATTACATCATTTTTGGCAGATTTAAATTTTATATTTTTGACAGATATTTTTGACAGATATTTTTTCATACATGATATATTAAATATATTCAAATTAAACAAGAAAAACCTAAAACCAAGCCCACCTCAAGTTTTCACCAAACGTTGTAGAGTCCATCGTAAGCCCCTGCTAGTCCCCAGGTCTGCTGGAATGTAAGAGCCGGGCATGACAGTAGTATGTTATTGATGGAAAACATCACATAGTGCTGACGAGATGTGCTGCGAGAAGATGGCGCGGGGTAGGGGGGGTTGAGGGGAGTAGTGGTGGACAGTGATTGGTTTGTTTGGTTGGTCAGGTGACTGGACGGTTATGGAGAGCTGATCTGGTTCAGGTCACATGATGAGGGGTTCACAGCTATACGGCCAGAAGGTTCCATCAGCGCATGGAAGCCTGACTGGGTTTAGCTCTTTGGTAGAGACACTGGACACAACACAACACAACCCAACCCCTCACACACACACAAACACATCCACCACACACATTCAAACATCCACAACACTTGTTTCACACACCTACAGTACATAACCACATACAAATATTCCCCCACTACTACATTGACATACACACCGCACACATTCAGACAAATATCACAGTTAGACAAACATACAAAAAGACCTTCATTCTTGCCAGTCCCCAGACTTGCGATGTGTTACTGTGATGATGCAGTGTTGTGGAACGTGAATAAGAAGACAACGGAAGACAGGTGATGCTAAAATGAACATTTATAATGACTGCTGTTGCTGTGGCAAAATAAGAAATCCTTAAAAAAGACCTCAGATATATTAGCACTAGATTGCCCACTTCACTGAAAATCCACAAGTCAAGAAACACAACTCACTATTTTTTTCTCTTTACAAACACAATGCTACAATTACATTTAAATATTCAATACTCTTTAAGTCAGTTAATGAATGTTGGTAAAAGCAACCACTAAAATATTGAAAAAATAAAAACAAAACATAATAATATTAATTCCCCTTTTTCCAGTTAGAACGAAAGACCACTATTTATTAGTGTTGCGCTGTTAAAGTATTATAATAATAATAATAATAATAATAATAATAATAATAATCGAAAATAAATAGCTCATGGTGTGTTCTTAGGGCTTTAGGCAGGCAGCATAAATCAAAGTGGAGTCCAGAGCAGTTTGATGATATACTGTAATAGAATCTAGCCTAGTCTAACGCAGATAGTTTAATACTTTCATATGTCTCTGATATCGAGCCAACACATTGTGATATGCCACTAAATTGACACTAAATTGGCACCAATGGCACCTGGAGTGGGAACTGGTCTTTCTAAACTATTATTCTATGTTATGTAAACTAGGACTGTATTGCACAAAAGTCAGCAGCTCATTTTCCTGTTTTTTTTGTGTGTTGGTTTTCCCAACATCGAGGAGTTGAGTCTGCCTGTTTTTCATGATGATATGTCTCTAACATGTCCAAAGCGTTTCAATAAATATGGCTTGATGAAAAAATATACTAGTGCCACTAGGGCAGGAAAACATCAACAAATGTACAAAACAAATCTATAATGAGAATGGCTTGGACTACTTCTTGACGCATCAGTATTAGATTAATACAATTATCTAAAGATTTTGCTAGTTAATATGGCAGCTAAACAGTTAATACAGTAGGTAAATGAACACTAAAAAACAACACAAGATAACACATTAGAACTAGCATAGCCAAATATACAGGCAGACCTAACTAGCCAATAGATGAGAGAGCAACAATTCTCCAATATGTCCACTAGTTCACCTTTATGCTGCCCGCCCCTTACTGCTAAACACTTCTCCCTTTACAGCTAGGCAAAAAAATCGGATACAAATATTTACAATAAAAATGTAATTGTGGATAAACAATTGTTTAGTGTTTTTTTCTAGTTTTGTTTGTCTGCATTTCATATTTCAGATGTTTTCTCCTTAACTTTACCTATATCTCAGAGAATTGTCCCCAATGATAAGCAACACACAAACAAACAAACAAAAAAGAAATCTAATCATATCAGCTAGCATTGCACAGTCTTAAGAGAGGTTTTTGGGGATGGAATGGAGAGTTATTGTCCAAACAGTTGGATGAACACAGAGGGGAGGAGGACGAGGAGAAGGTCAATAAAGTTCATGAGGGGTGAAAGTTCAAGTTCAAGAAGACAGAAAGATGGCTGCGCAGTCGGGGCAGTGCAAAAACACTTCCTCACCACACCCTGCAGTGACGGTGCGTGTGTCAGCGTGCGTGGGGTTTTGAATGTTAAACGAAAAAAAAATAATTTGAAAATGGATTGTAAAAAGCCTTTTCCATCGAGAAAAAAATCAAATGGAGCGAGAAAAACTCTGGTGGGGAGGGGGAAGGGGGGAAAGAGGTGTGTGTGCGGGGGGGGGGGGTGAGAATAGTGACAGGTGCCCCCCCCCAACACTATGGCACACAATCAATGACGTCCCACAGGGCTGAAGAGATGAGGGGATTAGAAAAACAAAAGCAGCTGGGATGAGCAGTTTTAGGTAGCTAGGCAGCTAGGAAGTTGAGCCAACCTTGCGGCGAAGGAAGGGTTAATCCTTGTTGGGTGAAGCTCTGTGTGTGTGTGTGTATGGGGGGGGAGGGGGGGAGGGTGGTCTGTCGGGGAAGCGACATCATGTTATGAGGGCGGAGCATGCTGGCTTCATGGCGCCCCCTGCAGATGGATGTCCCACACACAGAACTCAATGAAAGCTCAATATGGTTTTGTTCATCATATGTTCTTTTCTTAACTAGTTTGGCACTCAGGGGGGACTCTTGGGACGGTGTATGGGGAGGAACAGTGTTTTTTAGAAGGGGTGTGGGGAAGGGGTCAGTGAAAGTGCATATAGAGCAGAGGTGGGGCTGTGGGTAAACAGTCTATACACACATGAATGGCATTTGAATTGATCTAGGTTAGAGAGAGAGAGAGAGAGCGTACATCACTAATCCATAACCTGGAAAACCAAAAAACAATAAACAAGAGGAAGCTTGAAAAGAGAACAACAGAAATAAACAGTGATATGACAATATGACACTTACTGGCGTTTCTATAGTAACCCCAATGATTATTTTTAAGGGGAGGGGATAGGTGATGGTGCTGAGGTTGGTGGGGGGGGGGGTCAGTGGAGGGTATAGGTGAGACTGGGGGGTGAAGATATGTGGGCAGGGTCTGGAGGTTTGAAACTGACTATGTTATCGAGCCACACACCCACTGTGAGGGGAGCTGTTTGGTAGTATGCATTCCTCTGCAAGTCACATAAACAGGGATAGGGAACGACGCTACCTAACACACACCAACACCACAATGCTTGCCTATAGCAGACAAACACAGAACACAAAGAAAGTACAGAAGTATACCCCTTTCACACCACACTACAGCCCACTCAACACCAGGGCTGAGGTTAATATGTTTTTTATATTGTATATCGTATTGATGTGCATGTTACACAGAATGATAACACCCCTGCATTACTCCACTGTGATGTCATTATGGCTGCCAGAAGAACCACACCTACATTTAGAGCTCAATTTGGTGTGAACTGTATAATACTTGACTGTTGTATGTATGAAAGGGGTAAGGAAGAAGATGGAAAGAAAGTGAGGGAGAAAAATTGCATGCACATCTAAATAAAAAGCAGATAAAACACGCTTACAGTAATGCTACACATCTATAGTAGGATCACACACTTGCCCCCACCTCAGCCAGGCAGTACCCTGCACATGACACCTGTCTGAAACTAATGTAAGTAGTGAACTAATCTAGTGATGTTCAATTTAGTTTATGTACCTTGAAAGGCTTTAATTGCATATTTAGGAAATATGGAAAAAACGAGATAGAAAGACATTTGGGGCAGCTTGGATGAATTATATTATTATAATTTAATTTTATTCCAATTGTCTTCAACATTTCTCCACATTGTTTCCATAGCTCTTGGGCTGGAGATGGGGGGCTCCGTGAGATGAAACTATATGCTACAAACCAGAGCTCAGAGGGAACCGAAAAGATAAAAGACAGAAGAATAAGATAGATACTGAGAGCTTGAAAAAGCTCATTGGGTTAGTAATGGGTATAATACAAAACACACAAAAAAAGGTTAGAAGAGTGGAATGCAAACTAATGCAGAGGTGAGTACATTCGTAGACAATCTCAGTCTTCATTTGAAACTAAAATTTTAACCAGATAATTTTTCTTAAGTTGAATTTATTTAAATGCAGTATAGCACGCTCAACAAGGACAAAATAGCCATAAGTTTGATCTAAAATTTGTTTATGTCCCTGTAAGGATGATGCCTAGACAACTTACAGACAAAATACTCCAGTTGTGACATAAAATTCCACATTTTGGTCAGCAGTGGCCTGTGGACCTGTGGATTTTGCTCGCTGTAAAAGACAAGGAACCTTATACCATGTGAAAAAAATCTATCAAAATGCTCTACCCATGCAAAGATTTGTCTCTGAAAAAGGAATGACACACACTGCCTATTTTTTTTGTCACTTATTTTTGTTACGTTTTGTTTTGTGTCCACGCTTCACTTGATATCATGCAATATAGACATGCAAAAAAGATAACATCTATTTCCACAAAAAAATTTTTTAACATAACTATAAAAGGCTGTATTTAAAAATGCTAGCTATTCACATTTGTAGCATTGTAATGCTAATCTATCGCTAAGGTGATTATTTAAACCCAAGAGTTATAGTGCTGTTGCTTTCTGTGTAAAGTAGTTCCCAGAAGACTAACACTTTGCTAACATAGTGGTGTCCTCTTCTCATGGCAGGTAACAAAGAGGGCATAAACAAACAACTCTACAGAGACACTTTGTCTACTTGTTTATCTATTCTTAAAAACTGTCATGGGGACTATTCCCTCCCCATGTAAATTATAAATATGATTTGTTTGGCACTTTTCACATTTTTTATATAAAAGTATGATTTTTATTATCTTGTATGGTTTAAATTGTCTCGTTACAGTTTCAATCTGTAAAGACCTATTTTGGCACAAGTTTACTTGTTCAGTTTGTAATTATACTATTATTAACTTATCGTTAGCTTATAGCAGAATGCTTATTACATCGCATTTCAAAACTAGCCTGTCCAGCAAAAACGACATTGGATATGTTTTAACCTTGTATTTTTAGAACATCACTTATTATTAAATAGCAGCATTTTCCACAAATTAAAAAATGTATTAATGTAAACCTATTTAACATCTATCTGTAAAATCCAAAAGCTTCTACGGCAGACGAAGGATAAAAGACAGGACAAGACAACATGCCACTACGTGTATTGCTTCCAGTAGGCCTACTCATCACATTTTAGCTCAATTCCCTATTGTAATGTAGGCCTAACCTAAGTAAAATAAAATCGCCACCCTATAAAAATATATCCCTTCTTCCAAGGGTCTGATTAATGAAATGAAAAATAAAGCTGTCACTTTAATTACTTAATTAAATGAAGGACTCAATTTAGAAAATGCCTTAAATTATGCAAAGATAAGAGTAGGTATGACATTCAGGGGCTACGGCGTTATGGTACAGAGAATATTACGATTCTTAGGAGGTTTTATCCACATTGTTTACAATAAGACTGTAGATCAAACCCTACATATGTTTGCACTGCTAGCATATCTGCACCCATGCAATTAAAACAAATACACACTGGATCAGCAGTCAATGATAATACAGTAGGTGAAAAAAACACTATTCAAATGCTTTTGTCACAGTAACAAAATCTATTCCATCCATACTATTTATACATTGACAAAGACAGTAGTTGTATCCCTTGTTTTTCTTTACAATATCTGCACGTTCTATTTTGTATTTGTATTGTATTTTTGTATGGTAGAAATTAACAAAATTTCTGTCTGAACTTTATATTAAAACCTAATATATTGACAAAGGAATCACTCTGACCTGTCATTTTAAAGTGTGGTCACCTCTTAGCCTCGACCTTCTGGGTGTGTCAGGGCAAGCAGGATATGCATTGATCATAACAGCAGACATAGTCACCCATGGAGAAATGTGATTGGAAGGAAGGAGTCTGAGTGAGAGGGCGTGTCAGGATGGGAGTGTACTGAAGTATTGAGGAGGGGTTGAGACGGGCAGTAGGGTGAGGATATGGTTTTAAATGGGTGTAAAGAAGTCTCCTTACTAAGTTGTGGAGATACCGTATACCCTGACAGCCGCTTCAACAGAGAGACATGTTTACTAAAAAAGCACAGTGTTGGATTGCGGTATGTATTGGTTTCAGTTGAATTAATTTATTCTTACAGTACTCTGAGGAGAGTTGCTGCCCCTCATCATAGCGTTTAGGGCCAATCATTTTGGCACAGATTTTAGCTACTGTTGGCCTAAAAAAACCATCCAAGGTTTTTCTGATCGAGTACATTTCAAACAATTTCTTTAAAAAAAAACAGATGGGATAGAACATTTTAGTTAGGAAGTAATAATAGCTGTTACTGTCTGTTTACTGTCTGTCATTGATCCTCTCAACCTAGCCTTCTCCTTTATCATAATCTATATATGATCTGCATTACCCTGACAAAACCATCTGATTACGGTGCCTTCAACATTCCTGATCTCAGAGACCCTCTCTTCACAGTGCATTAAGACGAAAATTCAGTGTACGGCGATTGTAAAGAAAAAAAAATACACAACCCCCCCAACACATACAAAACAACAACATCAACAAAACAGCATGTTCAGCGCCTTCTCGGCAGTAAATCTGCTGCAATGGGTGACCTAAAAATTGCCTGAGGCAAAAAAGCACTAAACTGAATGTTAGCTGTAAGTCTGCCCTTTACCCAGACTTAAGTAGGATCAGGGTGGCTATTTATCTCCTTTGTTGATACGCTGCCTTGAAATAGCAAATCTACTATCATGGCATCTAAGGACAAACTGTTCCTGGACAGATTTAGTAATGGACCCTGATTAAATGCAGTCGTCATGCTTCAGTGTTGCATTTCTCAGTAGTACATTGTTGTGGACCCTGGGCATACTTTAGTGCTCTTTGCTCCGTCTAGTCTCAGGTTGGTTCATCCTGAACAAGATTTCCCAAATATTTTCATGTAAACCATTATGCAGAGGTTATTCTAATGTGAGAATGGATGGTTTTAACAGCCACTGTTTTGGAAAACCACAGACTGAGGAACAGATACTGTAACCTCTGTTTCATTTGAGGACAACCAACAATCTTGCAGTCTCAATTGTTTCATTTGGTTTTAATTTCTAATTAAACTCTAATGGCACATTTTGATATGACAACGAGGTACTTTTAAATTATGCACAAGGCTAGCCAAGCTAAAGAACTAGGCTTCAACCTCAACCAAGCCATTAAGACATTGCACTGAAGTCTGTATAAGTGCAAATGGTATATTCATTTTAAAAGTACTCTTATACAACATGAGGTGTCACTGCATTCTGCATCATAGATATGGTGAATTCCCTTTTAAAGCACCAAATATGGCATTGTAGTGTTTTATTGTGTGTGGGTGTGTGTGTGTGTGTGTGTGTGTGTGTGCGCATGCATGCGTGCGCATGTGTGTGTTCCCTGTTCTATCTTTGACTAGATATATAAGGTGATCCTTTAATGTAATTAATGTAATGCCTGGGTCAGCTTTCCTAGTTGAGTAAATAAGACATATATTACAATATGTGAAATTACTATTCTTTCAGTCCACTTAAATAAAACAGATTAAAAAAAAAATAGTCTCAGTTACATTCATGTCAACCTGAATTCACAGATTAAAAAAAAGGTAAATCTACTTTTTATGGGTGAACTCATATTAATAAATAAGGTGATGATTTCTATTGTAATAATTGTGTGAAAATAGCATTATTTATAATCATGTAAGTCGACTGCCAAAATCCCTTTTCTCTAAAATGCAACGGAGTACCAACTCTCTATGTTAGAGAATTTCGACAATATGAGGTCATCAACGTGTGCCTCTGCATTATGTCTCACAATCCAGAGCCGGGGAAAAAGTTACATGTCATAATGCTGCACCCTGGGATACGACACTGGGAAAACAGGGCATGAGATGAGAGCACCCAACCGACACCCCACCCCCCTTCCCCCTGTAAGCACAGATGGGGGGTGATGGTAGGAGAGGGAGGAGGATGCGGGGGGTTGTTGGGAGCTCTCCTCTCTTTCACACCAGGCTGGGGATGTTTATTATCAAACCCTTGAAGGTGGGAGGGGAGCTCTGGTCATGAGGGATTGGGGCAGGGGGGCAGGTGGCTTTGGGGCAAATTAAAACTAGGACGGGAGGTTTACAAGAGGAGTGCAGGCGGGGTTACGTTGGGGTTTCTAATACCCCGTACAACAGACACCACATTCTACATCCCCACCCGACTTGTAGCCTTGTAGGTGGTCAGCCTCACTACATGGCATTCAGCTCTGTCCACACAATAAACATGAACAAACAGACTGCTTAATTTACCCAACAAAAAAACAAAACAATAAAAAAATCCCTAAAAAAAATCAAGACGTTTAAGTAATAAAACCGTATTTACATTTTACATATTTTTTTCTTCGTTTCTCAGCGTGACTTTCGCTCTTCCCCCTCCATGTCTTCTCAGCGCATTTTGCTTCATGTCAAAAAAACAAAACAAACTTTATTTATTAGCGAATACTGAAAAGACGCAGAAGAAAACGCACAGACGACCTTGCTCTCCTCTCCTTTTTTTCCCTTCTTGCTCTCATTTTTTATACTCCTTCCCAAACCCCATTTTTCTTCCTCTTTTCCTCCGTGTTTCTCATTGGCTGTCCGATTTAGCCCACCTTCTGTGGGTTGGTGGCGCGTACCCCTTGCTCGTAGGTGATTCGCTGACTGATCAGGTATTGAGCGGCCTGTGTGGCAGCCTGCGACCCTGTAATGGTGACCTTTCTGTTGCGTGTTCCTGGAATGAACTCGCCCTTCTTGGAGATCTGAATCCTGGCACCGGTTAGCTCCTGGTACTCCACTAGCGTCTTCCCACCTTTCCCTAAGATGGCTCCCACCAGGTTTTCTGGCACAGCGATCTCCACCACTTCCTTAACACCCTCAGCTAGCTTCTCTGTGGCCAGGAGAGAGGATGCCACCAGTGGTGATGCAGCACTCAGATAGCCATTGGTGGCCCCCGTTGCAGCAGCCAGCGATCCCAGGGAAAAGCCCCCAAGCCCTGCTGCTGGGTGGGCCACACTGGTGGACGCATCACTAGCGTAGGATGCTAGCAAGTTAGCCGCAGCCGCTGCTGCTGGGTTAGCATTAGCAGCAACTGCGGCTAGCACGCCAGAGGCAGCGGCTGGGTTGAGGCCCAGGCCTAGGGAGTTGGTGTTGTAGCCGTAGCTGGCCAGGGTGTTGAGGGCTGAGGTGATAGCCAGCAGATCGTTGCCTGAGAAGCTGGACATGGTGGTGGGAAATGCCCCCACCCCGGCCAGGCTGGCCTGGCCCAGAAGAGAAGATGCTGTAGCTGCGGCAGCAGCGGCAGCAGCTGGCATGACCTCAGCAGAATTGGCGTACGGTGAGCCGGTGGGGTTGGAGTTGGCTACGGGGCCAGAAATGTTGGAGTAGGAGATGTTGAGGCAGGATGAGCTCTGAGGGTCTTCCTGGATCTTCTGGACGATGATCTCTACTGCCTTGCGGTTCTGCTCGGGCTCTCCGCTGATGGTAACAACTCGCTCCTGCAGGTTGATGCCCTCAGGTTTCTGGGACAGCTGCACCCATGCTCCTGACTGCTCCATCACAGCCTTGACTGTGGCTCCGCCTTTCCCAATAATTAGGCCTGCTGTGCTGTTGGGGACGATCAGCTTAGCCTAGGGGAGATAGACCAGAATGATTATGTATTACAAATGAATTTTATTTTAACATTATTTGTACAGCTTTAAGTAGCAATAGACTAATTGCTGGTGACAAGTGCTCCACTTGTCACTTGGTGACCATCAATTCTGAATTTTAATTGGACAAAAATGTTACACCTGATTCCACCTGACACTGACGCGTGTGTGCGTGTGTCAGAAATAGACAGAGACAGAGAAAGGGAAATAGAAAGAGATAGGATCGACACTGCCACTTTAATATGTTAAAATATGAGATATGATGAGTGACAACTCATCCTAGTGAAATAAGAGAAAAGGAGCGGGAGATTGAGACAGGGAGGGAGGGAAAAGTAGTGGAGTTTAGGGAACTTCCTGGTGCCAAAAAACAGACTCCCTGAGGTCAGTGTTGTCATGGAAACACAGCTTCAAAAGGTAGTGAACATAAGTGTTCACTACTGTGCTAGCTTGCACACACACAGATAGAATCCGTACAGTGCTTACAGAATTTCAGTTATGCGAAAATTATATAGGCTACATACACTTTCCACACATACTGTACAGTATATGGCATTAACTGTAACCCAGAAACATTAAAAGTCACCCACTGCCCACGCCGCGTAGTCTTGAGCTGTTCTGTCAAACAGCACGAAAACAAATACAGTTCAGTATATGAGGCAATCACATGTAATCCAGCACATTTTAGTGTGTACAGTATGAGTGTGTGTGAGAAAGAGCGAGACACATAGCTCCTCTGACCTGTATCGCTTTTCTAAATGTAAACCTGAATAAAACATCAAAGCTAAGCACGTATTTCCAATACCATTAGGAATTGTGTGGCCTGTGTCTCTTATTGCTGAAAATATCTTTCTTTCATAAATTTTCTTTTCTCTCCAATGGGATTATAGAAACAGAAATTTATATTTTTCGGTTTGCTGTACGCTTACACAGACTCAAACCAACAGGAGACTTTAATGACATTAGTTTGATATTAGCTACCTAAAATATAATATATAATATTATATATAATTTTGTCAGGGGGAATATTTGTTCATGTGTTTCTACTTGTATTGTTAGCATGTTAATTTTGTTAGTTGTTAGCAAGGCACTGTAAGTCGTACATAAAATACATACTAAAAGTTTTGTTTTATAAACATTTATCTTGTGTTTGTGGACGGTCTGCATGACTGCAATTAGTGTGTGTACACACACACATACGCACACGCACGCACACACACACACTAACTCAAAAAACGTTTTTCTCTCTAAATTACAAATATTCATATTGAAAGAAGAAAGTTAGAGAGTGTGTGTGGGTTGACAGAATGGATAGTGAGAGGGAGGGAGAGTTAAAAAGTTAAAACCTTGGCCTAGAGAAGAACAGCAGAGAGAGCGAAGAAAGAGCAGAGGAATAGAAAAAAGGACAGAGAAAGTGAGTTCATCACACAGAAAAAAAGAGTACAAGTACAAGCAGTATAAGGGGTGAAATAAATGTAAAGACAGAAAATGCAAACATCAAATCCACCACACGTTTTAAGAAATACAAAGACCATAACCAATTTCTCCCTTTCTCCCTTTCTCTCTCTCACTTCTCTGCCATTAAAAGCTGTGATTTCATGCCTTGTTGGCATGACTTGTTCTCCGTGCCAGAATATTCAAGGCAACAGGTGAATTTACATAGAAATTGGAAATTAGCATGAATCGAAGGGGACTGTCTGTGTGTGTCTGTGGATTCAAACCAGCCAAGAGCATCACATATTCACTTAATATTTCATATTAGAGACTTTAGACTTCCTCTAGAGAGTTTGCTGTAGTGTTTGTTGTTGTTACACTTCATGCTTATTACGTTAATTCATGAGAGTGTAGGTTAGCGGTCTGTTTCTGTCAATTAGTGGGATTAAAACTAGTGCACAGTTCAGGTCTAGCACTAACACTGCTAACACTGAGTTAGGGGTTAGGAGTTAGAGGTTCAACCCTGTGCTGAGCACAGGGTTTTACTATCCTTGTATCTCATCAACCTTAATTACTTCAGCTTTCCTGACACTCGTCGCCAGATTGTTCCGTCTACTATGCGGTATTGTAATTTTCGTTAGGTGTATCTCCTAGTGAAATCTTTTGTCTGTTCTGGTAACCTTTTCATGTTCATACCTAAGAGGTGTTCTCCTGTATCCCAGGACTCCAGTGCCTGTGCCTTACCACTCACCACTCATCGCTTTCACTCCAGAACCCCAGCTACTCTCCATTGGCCAGTCGACCAGGCTGCCCGCCTACCAGCCCTTCCCCTGCCTTCGACTTCCCCGCAAACCCTTCTCCGCCCCTACCTTTTCATTAAAGCCTTTCCTAAACCTTACCCACTGTGTCTGTTCCTGGGTCCTCTCCGCGAACCCCTAACAATATACAGACAGGGATGTAAACTCAACAAAGTTGCGTGTGGTATGTGTGTTGTGCGTATAGTGTGTGTTTATAATTACTTTGTTAAAAAATAGATAGATATGGATAGATATACTAGTGGTCTAGGTGTTGGACTCCCAGCCAGAAGGCTGTGGGTTCGAGCCCCAGAGTTGGACTACCTGTAAGCATCCTTGAGCAAGATGCCTAACCCCTACCTGCTCCATGTAATAGCAGCATCTAATTGTAAGTCGCTTTGGATAAAAGCTTCTGCTAAAGTGTAACTGTAGTGTGTGTGTGTGTGTGTGTGTGTGTGTGTGTGTGTGTGTGTGTGTGTGTGTGTGTGTGTGTGTGTGTGTGT
>JAOEHI010000005.1:239571-253796 GCA_025447815.1 Percopsis transmontana
AAATATGTAAGAGAGAGGAACAAGTAGGCCTAGAACATGGGAAAGGGTGTGTGTGTGTGTGTGTGTGTGTGTGTGTGTGTGTGTGTGTGTGTGTGTGTGTGTTTTATTTACGAGGTATTTTGAATCTCTAAAATGCCAATTCAGCGAAAAAAGCGCCTGGCTTGATTAAAATAACCAGCGCCTTTAGTTCGCCTGGCGTGCTTCCCATCCCACGGTGGCTGCAGTTCAGGAGCACGCGTCTGCATTTTCACCTCGTGCGTTAATTTCTCATTACTTGTTAATTGTCAAGGGTTCACTGTTTACCGCGCACACCGGGCTGAGGCCCGCGGTGAAACAAAACGAATGTTTCCTAGGTTGATGCTCTGGCAAACCTACCTTTAGGGGGTCTGCAGGGGGTCTGCAGGGGGTCTGCTTTAATGTCTTGGCAAGGAGATTAACGATCAACCGTCCCTGGTCGTATTAATCAGAACCCGTTAGGGTGGTGGCCTAATCATTTGAAGACCGCGGGGGGAGACAAGGCAACATTGTTTACTGACCCAGCTATTTAACGAGACAATATAGGCCTACCACGGGGTTTTATTGCATGGACGCGTGCCATAATGTTTGCTTAACGTCGGGAATGAAGACCGTTGGGTGTGCAATTTGTAACTTGTGTAGGCCTAGACTAAACAAATAAACAAGAGAGGAGGGAATAGGACCATACGGTTAAATGTAAACATAGACTTTACGGACAACGTTTTACACAGAAATCCCAAAAACCTCTTAACCTACAATGGACCAGAAATCAAACTCCCCTAAACCAAATAAAGGTAATTAAATCCTTTGCATTTTTAAATTTCGCGGGCGTTGCAGATTAGCAATTGGAACATTTAATTTGCGGTGAGATTAGATTGTGCTGGTGTGGGCATTCGTTGGGGATGTGACGTTGACTGGTCGACTGTATGCTAATCACTAGCCTAAACAACGGTAACAACTGTGTGTCCATCTCTTCCCGCCGTCTGCCGCCGCTAGAGATCTGCTCACATCTCCAGTCAGCTCCCTGCGGATAAAGTGGGCCTGCGCAGCAGGAGAAACCACGACATGACATTTATCTGTCGCCTTAATTGGCCATCTTTAGATGTTGATTAACACCGTGTGGTGTTCAGATTTCCTATCGCTCTTAGATCACTCAATCAAAAGCGCAGCCACATAGGCCTATTGATATTATACAGTGGATAGGCATAGATAGCAAAAACAGGAATAATTGACACTAACGTGGAAAGATTTTCCCAACTAAACTTTGTTTTAGAAACTTTTTTTTGTCCCGGTTCGTGCGCGTCTGCTAAGAGGAATGTATTAAACCGCGTGTGGCAGACCTTTTACAGTAGGACACAATCTCACCTCTTTATCACCAAAGCTCGTCACAGACACTGTATCCCCCCCCCCCCCGTCACTCTCTTCATTCAGCCCTGCATCGCTCCTCCCTCTCTCCCTGCTCCGCCCGCGGACGCCGGGCTCCCTTTGCGCACCACAAGCAGCCTGGCAATAAGAGGTTTAACTCCTCTGAAGACGGACGGAGGCTATAATATACCGGCGCACCGATAAAGGGGACAGTTGCCCACCAGTGCGATTCGTCCCTTGGGGAGGGTTATTAACGACATCACAGTCTAAGGCAAGTATAGGCTACAACGAGGATGTTTATATATTTGCTGTGGTTGATTTCCGTTTTTAAGTCCCCCCCCCTAACCCTAACCTCACTTTGGGGGGTTCCAACCCCCGGCGGCTGTCCACCTGATCGCGCGTTCTGGCTCCACGCCACGCGGGCGAACCTGTTGAATGGGCGCGCTGTTTCCCTATTGTCGAGACCACAGAAAAGGACAAGCAGGTGACCGCGGTAGCGTTTTGTTTGGGCCCGCTCAATATAACGTGCGCGTGACGGTTCAGCACAGAGGTTACGCCATGTGACCGCTTTGGCACACCTACCTTGTTCTGACTGACCCGCTCTAGATTTTGACGGGTCCAATAAGGAGATTATCTTCGGCGTTATAGGAGAGCTGTGTTCCATAGGCCCTATTTAGCAGCCTACGCCCTGTCCCTGTCAGCATAGAGGACAAAAATAGCTAATCTATCCTAACTGACGGTTAAAATGTTATTTACCTTATAACGTTCACTTTTTATACCCAACTAACCTAACTAACAGTCCCATGCAACCCCGTGCCAAACCCAGTAGACTTACGTCACAAGTTTCTAATGGGAAAGTCCGTTAGATAAGAATCGCCTCTAAAATACTTTTTTTTGTCTCGGTGGATCAAGTGGGCTTTATGTGTTCCTCTGGAATCGTTCGGTTAGGCTACACGGGAGAATCGCAAGGGTCACCTCGGAGCCCAACCGTTACGTAAGGGCCATGTCCTGCACTGAGAGGAAGAGAGAGAGCGAACTTGCCCTAAAGCTGTGGTCCCAACACGGAGCCAACTCCACATTAAATCACGTAAACTCAAATAATGTTGATTTAATGCTAAACTGAGTTTTCGCTGGCGTTGTGACTGTGCGGCTTGTCGCGACACGCCGTGTCTTTGCGTGTTGCCTCGGTTTCCTCCGCGCCAGCGAAGTGGCGCAATCTAAAGTCACTGCGAGACAAGTTAGAAGCTATTAAACAAGGGTAATTTTATGGCGGGCACAATCACTTCCAGGGAGAAAAGCAAATGGCATTTCTCAACCACCGCCCGCTGCGCGCAATTATGCATGACGCAAGAGGCGGCTCCGCGCGTGCGTCAGACTGTCCGCGTGTACGTCCGTCTGTACGTGTGTGTGTGTGTGTGTGTGTGAGAGAGAGAGAGAGAGAGAGAGGTTTTTGTGCTCGCTACAAGATGGGAGGGTGCTGTCCCCTGGACATATTTGTTATTTTAGGTTATTTATAGCCTATTTTATACATTCTTCATTATTTATTTATGTTTTCAGTGTAGGCCCAATTGCAGACATCAGGAAGGCGTGACTTTCCAGAGTGCAGTGTCTGTTACTATAGCCTAGTAGATGATATACATAAACGACATCACTGTGTGCCTCTGCCCAGATATTTATTACAGTATGTCTAGTATACAGAGATGCTGTATGGTCCCAGGGGATTGGAAAGACTAATTAAAACACCAACAGCAGTTCAATGTAAATGTTTTACAAGTAAACAGGGATGCTGTGGCTGTAGTGACGTTAAAACGTGCAAAATGTTTCCATCTCAGGCAAATTGGATTCATTTTAATGAAGTCATGGACTCAAATGGAGACGCACTAGATGTTATCACGTAACAGATAAACAAAAGGCACCAGGCAGACTCTTTTATTGGGGAAAGTCACCTATTGTGTGACGGTGTTTATCTAGTCACTGAGGCGTCCTGGGGTGCTGGTTACAGCAGACTTGTGTCTCTTGTGGTCCCTCCATTGTCTTACTGTCATTATGCCTGGATCCACTTTGACGCGAGCCATTATGCCTGGAATTATGTTAGTCCATTTTTTTGTATTGGTCTCCGGTGTCCGTTAGCTTGTCTTTGGAGTTTAAATCACTTGACACTACCCTCAGTTAATACAGTGCATTTTCAAGACAGTTGAAGCTCAGATAACTGAAATTATCATGAACACAGTTGACATTTTTTTCTTGTTTTAAAGATTAAGTATATAATTCTCTTATCTTATAGGCTTTAGGAATTTTCCTCTGGCATACAGACCATTGTGCTTTTGAAAGTCAACTCCTGTAGGACTTGAACCCGCAACCTTTGAATACGTCCTCCGTTTAACTGATCGTCACAATCTATTGTGCCTGAAATCACTTCGGCCTAATGCCGTCCTCAACGAGGTGTTTATACCAATAACTTATCTGATAATCACTACAAGAAATCACTTTTGGAGAATCTGGATCATCAGACAAATAACCGTTATACTGGGAGGGTCGATTGAGTATTTTTAGCAATGCTCTGCTTTAACTTCAGACTTCCGAGATTCCCCGACATGCCTGGCCTAGCTGTAAGCATCATTAAGCAAGAGATATAACCCATATCTGCTTGTTTTGATATAGCTAATTAGTCATTCTGTCTCACCCAAACAGAATTTCTCAACCAGTCTGGAGATGTGAATCAGAAACACTTCAGTCACAAATATAAATTACAGCTTGCACAGCGTTTGGATTGTGTCTCAGTGAATGGCCTTATGACGATAGCCCATGTGTCATGGGAACACTGCTTAGCTGTCTGCATTGTGCTAACACAGAGATATTGTCCCACTTAAAACCTTGCAGAAAGATTTGGCGTTTCAGTTAATGATTTAATACAGAACGGCTTTGTCAGAGAGTAGATAGTTAAACCTTTGGTCACCGTATCTTTTCTCACTATCCTCTCATTGTGCCAACTTTGAGTTAATTAAACAAAAGTGGAATTTAAATAAATAAACATTGAGACACCACTTTTGTAACCATTTATATTTGCTATTAAAAAGCTTTTCCAGTCCCACTAGTGGTTATAGCCACACAAGGGAACCATGGTTAGAGCAAAACATGACAGGGTTTGGGTTCCATTCCTACTTTATTTCAATAGGTAGAGCAAGGCACTAACAGTGTCAAGGGTTTGATTCCCATTAGGACCATACTAAACAACATATTTTAAGACACTTTAAATTAAAAGTAATCCGCTTTTAATTTAAAAATAGAAATAGCTACTACTGCTTAGCTTCTATGTTTCTCATCTGCACAATTTGTTCTTAAGCCGCCAGTGGCTTTAATGTGTAAAACCAACAACCCAACAGTTTCTTGTACTTCCTGGTCGGGAGCTTTAAGGCATCAGCCCAGAGGCTGACGCATGTAGCTATGAAATGTATGCTAATGTATACCTGATGTGTCAACACTCACAGGGCTGGTTCAGGCTTCTGTCTGGTGGAGACGGGTGTCTGTTGCTCTTCTCTGGAATGTGTCTGC
Organism: Percopsis transmontana; assembly: GCA_025447815.1. NCBI lineage: Eukaryota > Metazoa > Chordata > Actinopteri > Percopsiformes > Percopsidae > Percopsis > Percopsis transmontana. The sequence continues at coordinate 244,504 of JAOEHI010000005.1, forward strand.
TATTTTATTAGCCGCTGGTTCTGACTGCTGTGATCAATCAGTAGGACTCCACAAAACTTTCCTTTGTGTTGTTAAAATTATAAATCAAGGGTCACAGGGGACTTTAGTTAAAATGACACCACAATGATCAAAGTTGATGATCATTTATTTTCTGTGCTGTATTTAATAGCTTTTGTGAAAGAAAAAGTTTTGAATCATCAGTTGAGAAACTGAACAGAAACAATTACGGTCTAATCTGGGGCGACAATGTATCCTTCTGTACCAAAACAACGCTCTTCTTTATGTCAGCTCTGCCACTATGGCCATAGGAGGGTTCTGGCCTCACAAGAGCTATCCCATAATTCGCAGTGTTTGTCTCAGCAAAGAGCCTTGAGCTCCCCCCTCCACACACACACATGGAGAGGACAGAGACACAACACACACGAGGAACGCTTCTGAAGCAACAAGTTCCAGGCGCTGATCTGCTGATCGGTCCTTCCACCAACACAACACTTTAACACCAATTTAACGGACTGGTTTGTTGAGTGACTCGGTGTGCGGCTAGCCTCCCCCACACACACTGGAATCACGGGTCCTTGGGTCAGGCCACACACACACACACACACACACGTTTGGGCAGTTTGAGGCAGGCAAAGCCCTCTTAGCAAACACTCTGGATTCTTGGAGAAGACTGTAATAAATCTCAGCTCCCCCCCCGTCTCTGCCTGGCCCTCCACCCCCCTCTCTCACCCTATCTATCTCCCCTCGCCTCCTCCCCATTCTGTCTCTCTCTCTCTCTCTGACTTTGATACCTCTCTCTCTCACTCTCTCTCTCTCTGACTTTGATACCTCTCTCTCTCTCTCTCTGACTTTGATACCTCTCTCTCTCTCTCTCTCTCTCTCTGACTTTGATACCTCTCTCTCTCTCTGACTTTGATACCTCTCTCTCTCTCTCTCTGACTTTGATACCTCTCTCTCTCTCTCTCTGACTTTGATACCTCTCTCTCTCTCTGACTTTGATACCTCTCTCTCTTTCTCACTCACTCACTCTCTCTCTGACTTTGATACCTCTCTCACTCTCTCTCTCTGACTTTGATACCTCTCACTCTCTCTCTCTCTCTCTCTCTGACTTTGATACCTCTCACTCTCTCTCTCTGACTTTGATACCTCTCACTCTCTCTCTCTCTGACTTTGATACCTCTCTCTCACTCTCTCTCTCTCTGACTTTGATACCTCTCTCACTCTCTCTCTCTCTGACTTTGATACCTCTCTCTCTCTCTCTGATACCTCTCTCTCTCACTCTCTCTCTCTCTGACTTTGATACCTCTCTCTCACTCTGACTTTGATACCTCTCTCTCTCTCTCTCTCTCTCTGACTTTGATACCTCTCTCACTCACACTCCCTCTCTCTCTCTGTGTGTGTTTTCTTCACAGATCTCTGTGGCGGGGGCGTGTCCACACCGGGAGGGCCTGCTTCTGAGCCACGGTCCACCACGACCCCCCCTGGAGGGCCGCCCAGACGCCCACCAGACCCTGTCGCTCATCTCCGGCCGCTTCATCTGCGGAGGTGGAGAGATAGCAAGGAGAGAGGGGCGGGTGTTCGAGGGAGAGAGCCCAGCGTTGGTTTGGACATGGAATCTCTTTGAGAGAGAGAGAGAGTGAGAGAGAGAGAGAGAGAGAGAGAGAGACAGAGAGAGAGTGAGAGACAGAGAGAGAGAGAGAGAGAGACAGAGTGAGAGACAGAGAGAGAGAGAGAGAGAGAGACAGAGAGAGAGTAAGAGAGAGAGAGAGAGAGAGAGAGAGACAGAGAGAGAGTAAGAGAGAGAGAGAGAGGGAGAGAGAGAGAGAGAGAGAGTGTGGTTCTGCGGTCAGGGCCTTTCTCTCGCCCCACCCCACCCCCACCCCACCCCACCCACCCCTGTGGTCACATGACCACATGAGGCTCAACCCCCCGGGGGTTGCTGTTGTTGCTCCAAGCAACCGAAATACTTGGACGTTAAAGTGCCAGACTGGACGTTTCATTTTTGGAGCTTCTCATCAAGCTAGCATCCCGCTAGCGCATGTCCTGAGCTCTTCTTCCATATCAGTTTTGGCATCGCGAGTGTCCAGACACCAGACGTTACCATCTACCCTGCAGTGGCCTCTGGGAGGCGCCGTAGAGCGGGAGTAGAGAGGAACACCTCGCAGGCTGCCCCTTCAGGAACAGGATGCCTGCCAAGACGCCCATCTACCTGAAAACGACGACTCCCAAGCGAGGCAAGAAGCTGAGGCTTCGCGACGTCCTCTCGGGCGACATGATAAGCCCTCCGCTGGGGGACGTGCGCCACAGCGCCCACGTGGGCCAGGAGGGCGAGGGGGACATGTTTGGAGATGTGCAGTTCCTCCAAGGGAAGATGGACATGTTGCCGTCCCTGACCCGGCTGCAGAACGGCCACGGCCGCTCGCACAGCGCGGAGAGACGCCTGGGCGAGGGGTTCCCACCCCGTCAGAACCCCCGGGACTTCTCCTACAATGGCCACCGCTGTTGCCACACCTCCACGGGCCTGCTGAAGACCACCATCTCCATGCCAGTGTTCATCGCCCACGAACAGGCCCCGCCCAAGCCCCCGCGGCTCCACCTGGACGACCCCTCGCCGCCCTTTGTGCCCACGCCGTCACAGCGGAGCCTCTTCGTCCCCCAGCCCCCGGCGAGGCAGACGGTGGCGTCCTCGGGCGACGCCCACCAGGTGTTGTCGCTCTGCGAGAACGGAGGGGTGGGCCGCCTAGCCTCGGAGCCATGCCGGGACATCTCCCTCTCCCCCGCCGTGCGACGGCTCGTCCCCTCCTCCGGCTCTTTCTCCGAGGCCTCCTCCGAGGACTCCATGTCGGAGAGCTGCGGGCCCCTGGAGCCGCGCAAGGGCCTCAGCCTGGACTCCGACGCCGGCCTGAGCAACGAGGACCTGCGCAGCGAGCGCAGCGAGTCGCCGTGCGCCCCCAGTCACGCGGCGGCCTCATCGCTGCCCGACGCAGGGGTGTTGCGGTCGGACTCGATGGCGGGGTTGGACCTGGACCTGGGGCCGTCGATCCTGGACGACGTGCTGGGCATCATGGACCGCTACAAGACGTTGGACGACCGCTGGGAGCTAGCTGGGGGAGCTAGCTGGGGGAGCTAGCTGGAGGAGCTAGCTGGGGGAGCTAGCTGGAGGAGCTAGCTGGAGGAGCTAGCTGGGGGAGCTAGCTGGGGAAGCTAACGTGGCTGGAAGACACTGAGAGATTCTACAGACTCACTGAACAAAAAATAAATGAAACTTGGAGAGATGAGAGCTTTTATTAGGGGGCACCAGACACGTCGACTACATTTACACGCACACTTCTAGTGTTATTCGGAATACTCGGGTAGGCCCCAAAGTTGGCCTACCTGTACGCCTCCCTGAGCAAGATGTCTAACCCCTAACTGCCCCCTGTGATACCTGCACACGCTGTAAATCAGCATTTTCAAAATTCCACCGTCAGTGTGTGAATGTCAACTGTCAGCGCGTTTTCCTAGCTACCAGCCACGGCAACAGACTGTTTTGAACCGTGTCCAGGGCTGAACCACAGACAACGGTTAGTTTCTATGACGATGCAGACGATATCACCCACCTTTTAAGAAAAAACAAGTATCCACCCCCTCCTATTTTAGGGAAACGCCGTGCTTGTCGGACTGCAACTTCTAGCTGCTGGAAAACACACGTTACCCTTTTGTTTTTGCTGATTATTATGTCTACTGACTCAGTCTTGGTTGTAACTCTACACTGGTCTGCCTGGGGACAGCAGCAAGCGTTACCAGCTACTGTGTCAAAATGCTTAACGGCCGGAACTGCCTATTGCTGCCGGCGTTTACAGCGTTGGTTTCAGCATGCAGTGTTTTATGACACAGGACTGTTTAGAAAAATGCGTATTTCATGAAATAGTGGGCTTGGCTATATGCTAAGTTGTAACAGTACTACTTGCCTGTTTCTTTTGCCTTCCCTTAAAACATAATTTTACTGCGTAGAAGTTATATTATCTTAATTTTCAAACTTTCTCAAGCTGCATCAGTCAAGATGTGAGATAGAATTGTCTTTTGCTGCCACCTTGCAAAACTTTACTGAACTACGACATCTGTTGCAGCGTTCATTACTATACTGAATAAAAATATAATGTTTTTTGTTTTGTGGAAAAGAGATTAAAGGTAAAAAGTTGCTGCTTCCTCTATAATTATAAATATTGGTTTATTTTGATTCTCCTTCTACTGTTGAAATCCCCTAAATACCTTTACTTTTTACCTTTACACCATGTAACTAATGTCGCAGTACTATGCGCTTCCGATATATGCTGAATATCACTGTAGATGTATAAATAAACATGGTCCTATGAACACAATTGTAGATTTTATCGCATTTGAGCACACGCGCTCGCACACACACAGTATACTATCTAAAATAAATCCATTTGGAAATGTAATAAAAGACGTGCCCAGGGGCCTCACGTGACATCACAGGACCATGATCCGGCCCTAATAACATATTGCTGCGTTATATACCTTGACAATCTAAAAAAATACATTAAATTGTAGGTTAACATATATTTTTTGGTTACAAAACATATTCACAAGCTTGTAAAATACGTTTGGTTGTACACTGCCACTAACTAAGGTTAATTCTCTCCTTTATCTTCCATCTCTATCTTCTCTCTACAGTAAGTCTGATAGCGTCTGATAAATGCTTAAATGTAAATGTACAGTATATTTCTTAGGACAGCTATTAGAAAATGTAGCACATTGGTGATATTTAGATGTAGACCTGTAAAGTTAGCCGTGATGACATGCTGCTGTCACTATTCTAACAGAACGTTGTTTGCTTAGGCTAGCCTACTAGCCTATTACTGGCGTATGAGCTATTTAATTGATAATTAACTAATTGTAACTTAAGTCGCTTTGGATAAAAGTGTCTGCTGAATGCTGTAACAGTTAAATGTAAATGTAGAGAAATTAGCTAGAGTAACGTTAGGCTATTTTACACTTAACACTTTTCGACTTTGCCGTAACCACACACTCACATAATCACTTGTAGACTGTGGTAATTATCTATTGTTCCTAAAAGCAATATAATTGAGAAACATATAAGAAAGACTATGTCCCCAATCGGTCATAATCGGTCCAATTCTTTGTGTTGTGGAATGCTGACTAAATAAGTAAATCGCTTTGGATAAAAGCGTCTGCTAAATGCTTAAATGTAAAAGTAAATAAATATATTTTTTTTCTAAATAAACACTTCACATCCAAAATTCATATTTAATCTATACTCACGAGAGCAGCTCAAAGATAAAATTCGTTATTAACTTGCAATACATTTTTATAAATCAATAACAGCTCCACGGTCTTCAAAATCTCCAACTCAAACATGTTGTTGTGGCGTTACTATGGGCGTGTCCGTCGTCACGCCCACGCATAAATAAGATGAGTCAATGTGACTTCTCGCGAGACATACAGGGCAGAGCGGGAGTTGAGCACCCGGTGAGATAGCAGGCCGCGCACAGTCTGCAGAGCATCATACGGTTTATCTTCATTATATAAAAACAGTGGTCTTACAACCAAACGGATCTTGTCCTTGTTTTATATTTTAAAAAATCGTTTTATTTAATTTATCCATGGTAAGGGTAGGCCTATCTCTTTACAATGAAGTCTTTTTTTTAGCAGATCTTTACCGGGGCGGTATTGCCTCACAGCGACAAGACCCTGTGTTCGAAACCCGCCCAAGTTAGAGTTTGTATGATCTAACCGGCGGATCCACAAAACAAGCCCCCCCCCATGTTAGCGTAATACTGCGGCCCAGAACAGGTGGTGGTCCCCGGGCCGTGAGGATGCCCAATGCGCCCCCAAGCGGTCAAACAAAGGAAGGATATTAATATAAGATATTGAATGTTGAGTGTCGCGGCATTGGCTGTAGTCCGTGGTAGCCTGTAGGCTACAACTCATGTTCACGTTCAACGTTTTAGAAAGAGAATAGCTAAATACAGTTATTAATCAGTACTCAACCGACTCATGTTGGTATAACAAAGAGGTTCCTTGGTTATGCCAATGAGGTTGACAGGAGTGTGTTCAAGAACCACTAGGTAACCTAGATGTTTCTGTTCCCAGTAGAACATTACAACCTTGCTTGTCAAAAAGTGACTGTCCAACTCCCAGTCACTGTGACATAAAAACAAGTGTAGCATGGATGCTTTGGCAGACAGTGTTGTATATTAGATAGCATAGCACGCATTAGACATGCAAGAGCAGTTTCTTGCTGCTACCACTGTAGCCTAAAGTATATTATTGTTTTCAGGACACAGAGTGCAGAAACAAGCGCCAGTACAGTTCCACTTTGCAGATTCAAACATGGATAGGTGGCACTGGACAGTTTAATCAATATTGACTGCTTGAAAATAGGCTTCATGAGACATATTCCTGATCAAGTCCGAGAGGGGAGAGCACTGCCTTGAACCTTCGAGAGTGAATCACACTTACTGTACCTTCCCTGTTTAGCTCAGTGAGGCCCTAGCGCTAGAGCTAGGCCCCAGTGTGGTCAGGGTTAGGGCCTAGGGAAACAGACACACACAGTGGGCTATAGCAAAGAGAGTATACGATGGAAGGTTTGGTCCGGGGAACAGCAGGTCTCACAGTGAGAGTTCTTCAGGTGAAGGTGAACCTCAGTAGCCTTCACGGTTTGTCTTTGTGTCTCCTCTGTAGGATACTGTGTGTTTATGAGATAGCACACAATGGCACACTGTTTTACAAGATAGTTCTGCATGGGTAATTTGATTGGACAAGAGGGATTACATTTTAGTACAGCACTGGGACGTTTTAGGCTACTTTATGGAGCACTCCACTTTACAGGTGTGCTGATACAGTATAACCTGTGACTTTATAGATAACGTCCCTGTTTACAGTCTACAGTGAGTGCCACACTCCATTATGGAATTCTGCCAGACTTGGCGGTGAATCAGAAAATAAGCACTTTTACTTTGAAGGTGTGGAAATGTTTCCCACAACCGGCATGCTTCACGCAGGCGCAAATGTGCAGTAGAGCAAAGAGCAGTAGAAATGTGCAGGTTGCAGGAAAGATATTAACATTTTCCTGGCCAAGAAGAGAAGCGACCTAAACACGTTTTGCAATAATGAAGTAGGTGGACACGCCTGTGACTGAAATAATAATAATAATAAAAAACTCATTTCACGTAGCAAAGTGGAATTAGCTAGAAGTTAGCATGTTTGCTAGCCAAAGCTAACCTGCCCACAGTGACATAACAGTATGGCACTGTGTGAGGTCTGTTTTTACTCTATCGAATTGTAATTTTTTAAGAATATCATAAGTTCCCATAAGGAAGTCTGTGTTAATTATTTTGTTAAAAAGAGTAAAGTTAACACCAATAAGCATTGTACACGGCACCCATTGTGTCAAAGTTATTCTGTTGCCTCCTAGTATTTTGCAGTTTTTATTTAGTTGTGAAACACTTTGATTCCAGGCTAAACATCGAGGGTTTGTTGGTGTATTTCCCATATGACTACATATATCCAGAGCAGTACTCTTACATGTTGGAGTTGAAGAGGACCCTGGATGCTAAGGTAGTCTAAATGTCTCTTACATTTCAGATTTTATATAGTGATGGGTACCGTTTCTTGGCAGTCTGCCAGCTGTTACTCCGACGTTACCTAGCTGTCATTTGTGACGATTTCTCGGGTTTTCCCACGACGATGTTTCTATTCAGGGCCATGGAGTTCTGGAGATGCCGTCTGGTACAGGGAAGACGATCTCTCTGTTGTCGCTTATTATTGCTTACCAGAAGGTCAGTTGTATGTTAGACTCTCTGTCCAAACCTTCTCCACAGTATATCAGCTGTCGGGTTTTATTTATCATTGTGTTTCTTTCCATTAAAATGCAATTGAACAGGACTCATAACTGTTTTTTGCATGCTACACCCTAATAACACTCAATAACACTGCAGCTGTACATTGTTAGCCTCTCAATCATGCGCTCCTGTTAATCTCATCTTTCATATTCTGCCTCTCTCTCTCTCTCTCTCTCTCTCTCTCCCAGGCCCATCCTCTGGAGGTGACCAAGCTAATCTACTGTTCTAGAACAGTTCCTGAAATAGAGAAGGTGAGTTAATGGCAGTAAAACCCCAATCAGTGGACTTGCTGTATAGATTCAGTATGAGGAAAGATAACATTGATTTGTATCAAAATATCTATTTTATTTTTTTCCAACCTACCCCTGTTAGTTTGTAAACGGTAGCCAGTGTCAACTATATGTTTGTACTTGTGTCTCTTGAGGTGGTGGAGGAGCTAAGGAAGCTGATGGAATATTACTCCAAGGAGACAGGAGAGATTAACAACTTCTTGGCTCTGGCCTTGTCCTCCAGGAAAAACCTTTGTATCCATCCTGAGGTACTAGGAACTCCAGCTGCCAGATGACATTAGATGAAGCAACAGTCGAACAACCATGCCCTATAAAACTATCGAATGAAAGTAGAGACCCTGCATGGAAACTTTGGTGCCAACTCATTTTGCTACAAGATGCACGATACAGTAGAACAGAATCATAGCACAGAGAATGTGGCGCAATTACAATTAAGGTCTTTTAGCAGACACTTTAATGCAAAGTGCCCTTAGAGTGGGTACAATGACAAGTATTAGGAGCAGGCAGGGGTTGGGCATCTTGCTGAAGGCCAGGTGGGGCATTTAGGCTGGGGGTCGACCACCCTTTGCCACTAACCTATCCTGCCCTGCCTATCCGCAAACTGAACATGAAACGGTGTATTACCACGTGGCTATGAAAACAAGTCCCTGGTGTAAAATAAGCAGACAATCTATCAGATGTACTTGCAGCTGCCTGTGTGCGTATTCACATGAGGGGGGCAGCAGTGCTCTGGTGTTCTAACCTGGCTGCTCTGTCCAGGTGAGCTGTCTGCGCTTTGGGAAAGAGGTGGATGGGAAGTGCCACAGCCTGACGGCCTCGTACATCCGCGCGAAACGCCACAGCGATCCCAGTCTGCCGTCCTGCCACTTCTACGAGGTAACAGAGCATTTCCAGCACGCATCATTCCCAGTGTTTGTTCTGGCCTGTGACGAATGTCCATCTGGCCTCAGAACCAGCCATATCTTCAGATATGCTTGATTTACATCTAGCTGTAAAGGCGTGTCTCCACTAATACTCGCGTCACTTTGAACGCTCGATTATTTGTTTTTACTCGCGCGAATAAGTCCTTCTCTACCGGAAAGAGGAGGGGCTTCCAAGGAAATAGCTTATCTTTCCGCCATTTGTCAACAACCAT
>JAOEHI010000005.1:253896-271396 GCA_025447815.1 Percopsis transmontana
TTTCGCGACACTGCGTCAAGCGAATTATTCGCGCTAGTTGAAAAATTTCAACTCGAGCGAATTTCGCTTCTTTGCGTCATTCGCGCCGCCTGGCTCGAATTCGCGTCGATTTTGCCGCCTCTGTTTGGTTCAGTATAAATAAGGCATAATGTGGCATAATGAGAGTCTTCTTAACGGCATTATCGCAGGATTTCTGTATAAAAAGGGCTTAAGGTTTGAAAACGGTCACTGTTGACTGGAAGCTCTCCCAGTCAACAGTGACAAGCCAGCTATTTGGTATGTAAGAAGGCTGGGTTAAAACAATGAATAAGTCCCTGCAATTGTTTCACCACAAGCCGGTCCTATTATCTGTTCCCTCTGCAAGTAAAATACGTCTTAGCAGATATAATTAAAGGGGGCAGATAACGCAAAACACATGCATTTGTGACCATGGCTACTCCGTACAGTCACGACGGCAGTGTCTCCTTGTCATCGGTTCATTTCAGGCCTGACCGCGTCTGTCTGTCTGCTTGCCTGCTAACGTGCAGCGTGCTCCACTACGATGTTTTCCTCTCGCAGGAGTTCGATGCGCTGGGGCGGCAGGTGCCCCTCCCAGCTGGCATCTTCAACCTGGATGACCTGAAGGAGTACGGCAGGAGGAAAGGATGGTGCCCATACTATCTGGCTCGCTACTCTGTAAGTAGCCTGTTTTAGAGAGCCCTGTAGCACCGCAACGCAGGCCGCGAATGGAAGCGCTGGTCCACAGGCAAATGGTGGGGTGCATTTATGTAACCAGGGAACAGGAGGATAACTGTGGCAGCGTGTTGAGCGCGTGGTTGAAACCCAGCGTCCGTTTGGCCAGTACATTCACTCTGATTGAAATCCAGACATTAACTGTGAGCAGCCTGCTGTGAGCAGCCTGCTGTGAGCAGCCTGCTGTGAGCAGCCTGCTGTAAGCAGCCTGCTGTGAGCAGCCTGCCTAGGTATGAACAACACGCTCTATGTGGAAACACGGCTGCTCTCCCCTGAGTTGTGAAAATTCTATTAGAAATGACTCTTGGATAACAAACTGTCTTTCTGGGGGTTTATTTACGTTTGCAAACGGGCACAGTATTTTAGAGACCGTGCTTGGTTAATGAAACACATGAACAACCTTAAAACACGTACAGGAGGGTTTCATACTCGGCAGTAAACACCTCGCTTGTCTCTTCCTCCCCTGCACCTAGGAGAACCTCTGTACAGCCTAGCTATACTGGTTAGTCAAAACATCCTTGCGCTACAGTTAGGCTTTCTAAACCACTGTCCTTGGGCAGTTTTCTTAATATCACGTTTGTTCCAAATGCAGTCAGATACAGGGCTCATTATGATAACCGTAATGAGGTCTTGGGTCAGATTTCTACTGCTGGTAATGTTCCCATGACACCCTGGGCCAAGTCTTGTGTCTGTCCCGTAGATCCTGCATGCCAACATTGTGGTGTACAGTTACCATTACCTGCTGGACCCAAAGATAGCCGACCTGGTCTCCAAGGAGCTGGCCAAGAAATCGGTTGTGGTGTTTGACGAGGCACATAACATAGGTATTTACATTTCACATTTGAATCACTTAACGTAATGGCTTTCGTCCAAATGGACTTGCAATAGTTAGATGTCAATAGTAGATCAACCGACAGTGTGGGCAAAGCTGTCAGTTGGAACAAGTTGCATCAGCAGTCAAGGACTAGATATGTCACCAGCTACCTCAAGTAACATTTGCATAGATAAGAACCCACTCTCTGCCCAGCTCTGGGAGCGATGCTATGGAAAATGTACCGACTCTCTGAAGTGAGAAGGAAGACATTAGTACTTACTGTTGGACAGAAAACAAACGATTTCTCCTGCTGTTTTTATTCCCCCTGCCTGCAGACAACGTGTGCATTGACTCCATGAGTGTGAACATCACCAGGCGCACCCTGGATCGCTGCCAGAACAACGTGGACACGCTGCAGACCACCATACACAAGTAAGTCAGGGGTCAGGGGTCACCACTGAGACGGTTCCCTTTACTGGGAATAATCTGGGCTTACTGTGGTGGATGCACTAGTTCAGTTACCTTATGCTGCTAGAACAGCCAAAGAATAAAGTGCTATAATTTATATAATCTTTTATTTCATAATAATATAACATTTCATAATAGCTGTAGTGGCGACTAGTAGCTTTTGTTTCCACGTCTTTACGATCCTCCAGTAGATTTGACATGAATACAGGTTCTTTGACCTCTGCTATTGTCACGGTAACGTTAACGCCAAGCTGTCAGTTGATACCTGCTCAGCTCAAACTCGCTGATAAACCAGTTATCTAAAGTGGACTGTGTTTACTTTTATTATGAGCCCTGACCCCAAACCAACCTCCCTGTAGGTTCCACTGAATGAAGCCCTAGCTTGACGCTCCGTACGCTCCCTTTGCCCTCTTCCACATCAATAAATCCACTGGACCACTCGTAATAAATTTATCCTTTTACTCAGTTAGCAACAAATTACCAGCACAGGATAATTACAGAAATGAAAGGATTAATTAACACGAGAAAAAAAGAGAGAGCTCCACTCTCTGCTCGCCTGACTGTCCACTAACGTCACTTCACAAACTCTCGTGAGAGTATTCCCAAGCAATTAAAAAGGTACATGCGGTTAAAGATAAGACGATAACTGTCCTTATTTCCCCAAATATTATCAATGTAAATAAATGCACTCTACATTATCCACATACATCTTAGATAATCATACAATTAACTCTGTAAATTACTGTAAATATTAACTGCATCAACCTGTAAATATTCCCTTCAATTACCTCTACATAAATTAATCATGTAAATTACTGTTAACACATAAATTAAAATGATTTATCAGTAAACTGCATTTAGGCTCCTACACTCCCAAATACTGTTATTTCAGGTAAATAATGGTGTGTTTGGCCATGGAATAGTACTAGAGGTTGGCTTTGGTCCAATTCCCACGATAGGTTATTGTATCACGTGAAAGCATTTGGGGGGAGGGCAAAGCTTCAGTGGCCACACGCAGGCTGTGTATGCTGCCATACTTACAATTATAATCAGGTAATTTTGCTTTTATCCAAAGTCGACTTGCAGTGAGTACAACGGAGTACAATGGAGTGAGTGAGTACAAATATGAAGAACTATTACAAGGAGCAGGTAGGGGTCGGACACCTTGGGTGATTACGGGTAGGCCGACCTTCCGGCGGGGTGTCGACCGTCCAGACCGCCAGACCCTGCCCCACATTGAGCCCAGTGAGAGAAGCCCATGTTCCTGTTCCTCTCTGACAGGATCAAGGAGACGGACGCCGCCAGACTGAAGGAGGAGTACCGGAGGTTAGTGGAGGGGCTGAAGGAAGCCAACGTTGCCCGGGAAACGGACGTTTACATGGCGAATCCGGTGTTGCCTGATGAGGTTCTGCAAGGTAGGACCGTCGCACAGCCTTCTTGCAGACTACCGCCCCGCTATAATTTTAGGAATAAAAACTCACTGATGATCGTACATAAAAATACATACAGTACATACAAATATATTTTTTAAAGATTTATTTATGGATAAAAATGCATGAAATACAAACAGGTTTTCATAAAGAATAAGGAAATGCGTTTTTTTTTTCTTTCTCATTACAATGACGTAGCAGTGCATGTCACAGGTCGGTGTGTGTTGGGTCACCGGTTCATAGATTTGAAGGTTCAGTTTCTTAAACAGTGTATGAATAACAGCGGCTTAACCTGTTCAATAGGTTATAGACCAGAAATGTGATAATTGACCTAATACCACAATTATAGCATAATATACATAGGCCTATTAGGAATACACATCATTCTGCATATTGCAGGAACAAATGTATAAAGAATGTTGAACATGGTAAATATCACTTTGATGTTAGCTAAGCTATTTAAGCTTTTAGTTGCAACCATTAGGTAAGCAGCATCGCTAGCCCAGCCATATGCTAGCGCCGTAACATGAATTGCCCACTAAGATGCTAACCAGGTTAGCCAGGCTCTTAACACAGTAGCTGATGCAAACATAATATTTATTTCCACGTAAATATAACACGATGCTCGCGCAATGCAACACCAGCAAGTGTAGGGATAAAACACAGACCGATTTGGTCAAAATATGCAAAATATACACGCATACAACAACCTATAATCTCTAACTGATCGCATGTGTACAGCTGTGTACCGCTCATGGTACCACTGTGCTGAGATGAATGACGTTGTGTGTAGTGCTCACGGAGAAACCCGCCGCAAGGCAGTCTCACGTAAACTATTTAGATGAATAGCCTAGCTTTTACGTGAATAATGTAACAACTGAGAAACAAAATTCACTATATATTTGAGCATAATTAGATTTGAAGAATTGAATTCAGAACAAGTATCGACCAACTAATTGATAATGAAATTCGTTGCCAACTATTTTAGTCATGGAATTTTGTTGACAAAGTCGATTAGTTGTTGCAGCCCCACTATTTTGATGAACCGCTTAATCTGTTTTGTTGACGGGAGTTATGATCAGGGGGGCGGCATTTCTACCTTCGTCGTTGGTACAAGGAGATAGAAATGGATAGAGCGCCCCGGTGAAGGTGCAGCCGGTGAAAGAGTAGATATGGACCCTATTGTCCACATCGTAAAAGGAGACCAGACCCCGTAGTCCACAAACACTCCCACCTTCTGAGGCTTCTCTCTGAGTGGCAGAAGGACCGCGGGGCCAGCTCCCGCTTTGTACTTGCTCCCGTTCCTCAGATATATAACCCACAGTCCGTCCGTAGGGTTCATTGTGATTTCCCCCTTCCTGTTGACAGATGCCCTGGCCACTCCTAGATCCCACTGAGTCTTGCCCCTGACCTCAACTTTATAGTAAAACCTCCCAAAAGAGAAGCCCCGCTCTCCTAAGACATCTATGTATCTAGTAAATCTCCTAGGGTTGTCTTGGAGATTCCTCTTTAGGTTTCCATGATGTACTTGTCTTCTGTCTGTGGACAGCACCAGGTTAGGGTGCGCTGTGCCCGGGGCAAGCCTAACCTCCACTGCATCCCACTGGACCTTCCTCAGTTCAACATCATCGCACAGTTTCCTCATCTCCGTATTCCGTGTCTCGTGCAGCTGAATTTTCGATGTTCAATACCATAGGTCAATATGCGCTATAGCCATATTGATAGTAAACTGCCAGTTTTCTTTCATTAAATAAATGCTAAATAAATAATCTTTTATAGAAGGATAAAGATAAATGTTCAGTTAATGTTGAAGCCCTTTAACTGAGGTGGCGATTCAACCGTGACCATTTTAGTTTCACTAGGTGTACCTAGTGAAGGGACCAGTGAGTGTGTATTTGATTGATTGATCGCTCTACTGCTAAACCTGGTTGTGGTGTTAGCCCTGTAGTCGGGGGGGGGGGGGGATTTAATGTTGCCATGAATGGCTTCAATGTTGCCGCTAACGAACCTAATGAAGACCTGCTCTGCCCCTGCCAGAGGCCGTGCCAGGCAGCATCCGGACTGCGGAGCACTTTGTGGGCTTCCTGAAGCGGTTCCTGGAGTACCTCAAGGCCCGCCTGAGGGTCCACCACGTGGTGCAGGAGAGCGCTCCCCAGTTCCTCAAGGACATCTTCGACAAGGTCTGCATTGACCGCAAGCCCCTCAGGTCAGTGTGGTCCTCTGGCGCGGCACACGAAGCTGCATCCACACCGCAGTACCGGCGCCTTTCCACCGCACGGTGCTGGGGCCTTTCCACCGCACGTGCTGGGGCCTTTCCACCGCAGTACTGGCACCTTTCCACCGCACGGTGCTGGGGCCTTTCCACCGCACGTGCTGGGGCCTTTCCACCGCACGGTGCTGGGGCCTTTCCACCGCAGTACTGGCACCTTTCCACCGCAGTACTGGCACCTTTCCACCGCAGTACTGGCACCTTTCCACCACACGGTGCTGGTGCCTTTCCACCGCACGGTGCTGGCTCGGCTCGACTTTGTGGTTTTCCATCGGGCAAAAGTTGGGAATAGTACCTGGGACTTTTTTTTGGTGTCGCCTCCGTCGAGGTTCCAAGTGAGCAGAGGCGACACCAAAAGGTGACGTGAAAACACTGCAGACTCCTGATTGGTCAGAGAGCATCGTCACTGCGTCACTGCGCGGCAGGGGAACATACTGCAAGTTTCTATAAAAGTGACTACAGGGCTGTAAAGGCAAGGCAGGGCAGCGGCAGGGGGGGGTTCAAACAGCGGCGTCGCTATGACGACCAGCTACGTTGGGGGGGGGGGGGTAAGTATCTGAGTCGAGTTGGTACCATGCGGTGGGAAAGCGCCATGTGTAAGGTTCCTGTAACTGTAAAAGCATGATTTTATTCAAAGACACACACACACACACCGGGCCGATTCTTGTGTGCTGTGCAGAAAGACATTAAATTAGGGGAGTGTGTGTGTGTGTGTGTGTGTGTTCAGGTTCTGTGCAGAGAGGTTGCGGTCGTTGCTGAGAACTCTGGAGATCGCTGACATAGCAGACTTCTCCGCCGTTACGCTCATCTCCAACTTTGCTACTCTGGTCAGCACCTACAGCCAAGGTGCCCCCCCTCCCCCACACACACACACCTACAGCCATTGTGTTACGGTTCATTCTTTTACCCTTTAGTACCATTTGTTGAATGTTTCAGAAGAAATTACAAATTAGTACTAATTACTCTACACTTAATGTACCAAAGGTGTGTCTTTCCAAGGACCCTATGGTGATGTAGTATCTGAGAGGTAACCTTCTCAGTAAACCTCAGTAAACCTCTTAGCTGCTCTTCGGAACAACCGCTGTCAGCGTTTTTATCTCGCTCCATGAAAAAGCGCCCTGGTCAGCTTTATTAATTTTTAAAAAGAAACAAAAAAAAGAGGTTACGTGTGTTCGTGTACATGTGACTGTAAGAGCTGGTGTGGACGTGTCCATCCTACTGTGTTCAGGTTTCACCATCATCATAGAGCCGTTTGAGGACAGAACCCCCACCATCGCCAACCCAGTGCTGCACTTCAGGTCAGCCTGCCCACCTCCCGGCTCTCTGTTTATGTTGGGAAAACATGGTGGTATGGGGTGGAGGGGTAGAGAAGATTGCAGAGTCTGTGAGCTCTGCAGCAGGGAGGAGCAGAGAGGAATGCAGTCAATCACATTTTGATACATTTACATTTTACATTTACAGCATTTGGCAGACGCTTTTATCCAAAGCGACTTACAATCAGTACATTTGTCAACAGCTGAACTGGTTAACCACCAGTTTTTGCAAGCACATAACATTCTCTAAGAATAAGGACAGCATCATGTAACAAGGTTACTTCACTTGATAACACTGGTTTCAAACCGCAAGGTTAATTCTGGACACAAATCAGGGAGTGTGCCTTTAAAATGGTGGTCTTAATAGGTTGGTACTTGAAAGTAATATCATTACATTATTATAACTGTTAATTATCATTGCATTGCATGTATCTTTTGTCTTTTATCATGGTGGTATAAAGGGATCAGACATCTCCACTGAACATCAGTTACGCTGCATTCACACCGCCAGAGATATTGTAGCTTGTTTTCCCTGTCGCTGTCCGTGTCTGTCCTGGCGCTCAAGGGGCACTTTGTGTACTGTGTGTCTACCTTGCTACATGCATGGGCTAAACTACGTAAATTGTAGATAAACGTGTAGTTACATTTGTTTATCTTAATATTTAATGCTGTATCTCCATCTTCTAAATACTAGATTTCATTATTTGGAGTTAATTAACGTATTTTTCATATTGAGATTCGCTTGGTTGTGCGTTCTTGGTGGTTTCAACAAACCTCACAGGAGATTAATACAAGCTCAGAAACCTGCCCTCCCTCCTTCGTCTTTGAAATGTATGTCCCGGTAAATGAACGAGCATGCAGTTTCTCCTCCATTTTCGATCGCCAAGAGGAGGGAGGGACGTCAGGTGAGGGCTCCTCGACTCTCCGATTGGCTAGTCGCTACACCGCGTCACTCAAAATTTGAATAATAGTAGAACGTTGGTCACCTTTCCCAGTCGCTGAGCGTTTAGCCCCGGCCGCCTTTTCGCTCACTTGCCCATTGTCGCCCGGCGCTCATTGAAATGAATGACTGGCTGTCGCCGGCTGTCGCTGGCTATCGCTGGCTATCGCTGTGTGAATGTACGGTAAAGCTTGTAGCCAGGGGTCATGATCACCCGTTGAGCTACAGAGGAAATACATAAATGGTGTTAATGCCTCGCCATATGTTAAAGATTGTGATGGCCACACAAGCTGTAACTACAGGGTGGTTAACGGTGCACTACGAGTAGAACACGGATAAGCCCAGGTTCACACAGCCGCTTATGTAACTGACTAAACACTGAAACGCCTCAATGCGGTGAGTCATGTAAGTTTGTGGTCGCTAGTAAAGCCATGCGGTGTCTCCTCACTGTATCCTCTCTTCTTTCAGCTGTATGGACCCCTCCATTGCCATCAAGCCCGTCTTTGAGCGCTTCCAGTCGGTCATTATCACCTCCGGGGTAATGCACACCTGCGAGATACGCCACCTGGTGGACAACACGGAGAACACACACCCAGACTGCTTCTTGGCAGAAAATACCCATTCCTTTTATAGCGTTATGTTTTTGTGCTTTTAATCCTTCACCAATGAAGAACACAATTATAAAATTAAGTATCTGTGTTCATATGAATCCAGAAACGAAGATTAAACAAACGGTGTGACAATGGAGTATTAGATAGCAGTGGCAAGTCTTTCTGCTTGTCGTTGTCACCTAGCTGCAGAAACTCGGGCCACTTCCCAGGTGGCGCGAACGTCTACAGGAACGGCCCCCTAATCGGCCCGTTCAGCCAACATTAGAGGTCAAGGTCGAGTCGACCGTTGAATGTTGTTATAATAAAGTTGCTAACACTCGATTAAATGGCTATAAATTGATATAATGTCTTCCACTCACGTCGCGTTTATCCAGTAAGCATCGGCCCCGTCCAACAGGGCCACTCAGAAGTACCTACCCAGGAGTAGGCACTTATTTTCTCCCCAGAAAACGGCCCTGAAAAAAGGTCCTACGGGGGTGGTTCCTGCAGTGGAAAACAGCCTAAAGGTGCCGGCCCCCCTAAAACGGCCCCCGAGTTCCTGCAGTGGAAAAACGCCTTAATTGAGAATCTGTGTTATGTAGGAATAGGACTGGCGAATAGGAATGTCTGTTCTACTTGTACTAACTCTTGACTTACATCTGTGTGTGTGTGTGTGTGTGTGCGCTTCCTCAGACCCTCTCTCCGCTTGACATCTATCCCAGAATACTGGATTTCCGACCCGTTACCATGGCGTCCTTCACCATGACGCTGGCGCGAACTTGCCTGTGTCCTCTGGTGGGTCATTTATCATGACGTGCCACTAGATGGTGCCAGACTGCTTTACATCATACAGCTACTGTATGTGACCGCCTTCTGAAACCATGATGGTTGGGTCATTAAGCACACCCCTGCCTGCTCCTTGGTACTGGTAATACAGTGTACTCACTGTAATTCTCTTTGGATAAACTAAATTATGTCATTGTTAGAGCTAGTATTTAGTAACAGGTAGGGCTACAGTAAGTACTAGTATTTAGTAACAAGTAGGGTTACAGTAAGTACTAGTATATAGGAGCAGGTAGGGCTACAGTAAATACTAGTATTTAGCAGTAGGTAGGGTTACCGTAAGTATTTATATCAGGTCCATGTCACAAATCGAACCCAGGTCCTTTCAGCTGGGTGTTAGGGTTAGGGGAAGACCTCCCTGAACATTGCTGTAATGTTCTCTAGTGCTTATCATAAATACTGCCACTGCTTTCAGTGCCCTGTAACCTAATACCTTTCCCTCTTCTTCTTGTTGTCTTCTTATTTCTCTTTTTCGTTCATTGTCCGTGACCTTCTTCTGCGCCCACCACGCTGTGCCTGGTAGATTGTGGGCCGGGGAAACGACCAGGTGGCCCTCAGCTCCAAGTTTGAGACCAGAGAAGACTTTGGTGAGTTTCAATCTAACTTCTCTACATTTCCAGACATCTCTATTACAGTACTATTTACACAACTGACAAAACAACTGACAAAAGGACTACATCCAAGTGTTCTATCAGTTATAAATATAGTTATAAACAGCATTACATGTAGACACCGATCCTACCTTTTTTTTTTTGCTTTGACAAGCATAAAAAATTTAAATTTGTCACTTTTTTGCATTATTTCCTATTTGGTAATGTTAGCCTCCCAACATGCTGCTATCGGTCATTGTTACCTGAAGTCTACATTTAGCGAACAGGCGAGCACTACGTTAGCAGTAGGAACGTGGCAGTGGGGTAGCGTTTGCCTCACGCGACCCCACTGCCACCTGTCTATCTCCAGCCGTGATCCGTAACTACGGCAACCTCCTCCTGGAGATGTCGGCCATCGTTCCAGATGGCATGGTGGCGTTCTTCACCAGCTACGTCTACATGGAGAATATAGTGGCCTCCTGGTATGAACAGGTGAGAAGTTCTCTCTCCCCTCTCTCTCTCTCTCTCTCTCCCCCCCCTCTCTCTCTCCCTCCCCCTCTCTGTCTGTCTCCCCCTCTCCCCTCTCCCCCCTTCCCCCTTCCCTCCCAGGTGTTACAGGGTTTACCGTGTGTGTGTGTGTGTGTGTGTGCAGGGGATCTTGGAGAACATCCAGAGGAACAAGCTGATCTTCATTGAGACCCCAGACGCGGCGGAGACCAGCATGGCCCTGGAGAAGTACCAGGAGGTCCGCCTGTGTAGGGCAGGGGGCAGTAGGAGCCTGCCATAGCATGGCTTACGGTTGCTGATAGGATTGTACTGTCTTGTATTGTTGCCTCCGCCAGTGCTTGCACATGTGCCTGCATGCAGCGCCACAACAACCTGACTGTTGATTTAGTGTCATACTACTGCAGTACAGAGGAGCTTGTCCTTGCTCTCATGCATTTGGTGTGCTCTAGACCTCTGACCTCCCACCTCCCCCCTCTCCTCCCAGGCATGTGAGAATGGCAGAGGGGCCATCCTCCTCTCCGTGGCCAGAGGAAAGGTTTCTGAAGGAATAGACTTTGGTAGGTTACTGTTGTAACGGGATGAGAGACTGTGTTGGTCTCTGTGAGACTCGTGTGGCAGTAATGTCTCTGTGCTAAAGCAAGGAGTACATACTGTACATGTAAAGGAGAGAGGAGCTTTTAAAATATTCGTACGCCAGTGTATTACAGTTACAATCGGGTCATGCAGCCGACTCTTATCCTAAGTGACTTACAGTGTGTACAGTTACTCAGTACTAAGTATTGTATATACGTACATGTTTAGGGATGCTTACAGGTAGGCCGGGGTTTGTTGGGCATGGAACCAACAACCACTAGACTAGGCTGCCCTCTATTATTCAAATCCTTCGCTCTCTTGTCAAATCATACTGAAGAAATGTGTGTCAACACTGATTTCAAAATGACACCAAATGTGATTTGAAATGCCAACAGAAGTGACTGTCGAGGCGTCTGTTTGTCTCAACAGTGCACCATTTCGGCCGTGCGGTGATCATGTTTGGAGTGCCCTACGTTTACACACAGAGCCGAATCCTCAAGGTCTGTGCTACCGGCCTTCTTATTTCTGTTCTAGTTTTAGAAAATACACAAACAAATGTGTTAATGCGTTCAGGGTTGTTAATGTATTTGCAGTACGTTTTGTATGCTAGATGCTAACATGAACAGAAGGGTTGGGGGGGGGAGGAATGTGTTTTTGTCATTTAACAAAAGAAACAAACTGTGGAGACGGCGGTCAGTTGGCTGCGCGTTAGCCAAGCTAGCGTTAGCCAAGCTAGCGTTAGCCAAGCTAGCGTTAGCCAAGCTAGCGTTAGCCAAGCTAGCGCTGTAGCCCTGTAAAGGTGTCGTCAGGGGGTTAACCAATCGCACGCCTCCTTCAGGCCCGTCTGGAGTACCTGCGGGACCAGTTCCAGATCAGAGAGAACGACTTCCTGACGTTCGATGCCATGCGCCACGCCGCCCAGTGCGTAGGCCGGGTCATCAGGGGCAAGACCGACTATGGCCTCATGATCTTTGCTGACAAGGTGTGTGTGTTGGGGGTCGGGGGTCGGGACCTCCCAAGCAGTCGCAAGATGCTCTTACAGAGGTTGACTTTGAATTATAATTTCAAGTAGTTTTTAAATGATTTATAATTTGGTGTGTGTTCTAATCTCCCCTCCTCCCCTCCCCTCCCCTCCCCTCCCCTCCCCTCTCCTCCCCTCTCCTCAGCGCTACGCCCGAGCAGACAAACGAGGCAAGCTGCCCCGCTGGATCCAGGAGCACATCAGCGACGGCAGTGTAAACCTGACGGTGGACGAGACCGTCCAGCTCTCCAAGCACTTCCTGCGGCAGATGGCTCAGCCTTTCAGACGGGTAGGAGGAACACGGCGGTGCCACAGAGTGCTGCTGTAGCCCAGAGGATAGTCCCAGATACTTCAAGTCCCAGAGTGCTTTGCTTGTGTGCAGCTCAAAACGCGCCATAAGCATCGTCTCACTTCACACAAAGCACTGGGCAGACACGTTTAACCAAAGCAACTTAATAGGAGTACATTAGTCAACAGCTGAACAGGTCACACACCGGTCATGGTGAGCTAACAACATTCTGTTAGAGTAATGACAGCAGCCACGTCATCAGGGCTAACTTAACTATACATTTTACAACATACATTACCTATTGACCTACCATTCAATCCTCAAAATGATTGCCAACAGCCTTAATACCAGCAAAGCGCATAAACCATCTAGGAGTTGAGCCTAACGTTTTCCATGTGGAGTCTTGCTCAAAGGAGCCGTAATGGCAGTTCATTTAGGGAGCCATAATTAACGCTGTGTGCTAGCTAAACACAGCTAGCTGTTGTCTTGTCGGTAAGACACTGAACTGTAACGCTCCTGCCATCTCCCTCCAGGAGGACCAGTTGGGTCTGTCTCTGCTGACCCTGGAGCAGCTGGAGTCCGAAGAAACCCTACAGAAGATTGCCCAGATAGCCCACCAGGCCTGAGGTCATCGCCCTGGCAACGACCAAGCAGCGCGTTGGAGCTGAGCAACGCTGCCACTAGCGAGACGCGGTGGCTGCTGGGAAACAAAGTTGATCGTTTTGTTGTTGTTGTAGCTGTTTTCAGGACCAAAGGGATGATTCTGGACCAGTGGTTTGCTATGATTTTGGGCTTCAAGCCCCAAACAGACAGGCTACATAGTCTGGAGGGGTTCCAACCCACCTGGTACCCAGGTTGCCCTCCTGGATTCAGAGCTGAGGCGTGAACTAGTCTGGCGCCCATCTGTGCAGTAGTCCGTTACCAAAGATCGCATCCCACAGCCGTTTCATTCAGTGTTTCATCAACTAAGATGGCATAGCCTGCCGTTTGACCTTTAGATACTCCTTGAATGTGTTATAGTGCCCCATAGGTATCATGAGAAAGAGCTAACGGGGCTATAAGTATGATGGGGGTGGTTCCGTTTTCTCTCTGTCAAGAAATGGCGTCAGACATAGATGTACTATATGCAGTTTTTTACTTAGTACATCACTTTTCATAGAAATAAATGTCCTTTTTATACTCTAAATTGCCTATTGATGTAACAGTACCTAGTAATCTACAGCATATCTCTGGGTGGGTCTTAGGTCTGTCATACAGGCAAATACTGGCATGTGATTCCTGTGGTACTGAGATTGTACATAAATCACCTTTTTTATATTAATGAAAATTAATATTTGTGTATCTGTTTTTCATCTAGAACGTATATGTATAGAACGAGTATAAATGATTGATTGTGCTTTTCAGTTGGCTTGTGGTGTTTAATTAATCCTGTGATTCTTCTTTTAAAAAATAGGGTTATAAATGGATTCTGTGTAGTGACACAGCTTTAATAATGGAAGAATTCAAATGTAAAATAGTTGAAATATGCAACAGATAAAAATACACAATTCAGCTTCAAGTTCCATAGACATAAAATAAAAACAGTTTGATAGATTCCATAACAAACACACCATGAGAAAAGAAAATGTTCTACTGCGACTCCTGAATGAATAACTCCCCTCTCTAAAATGATTATGCTATTTTAGCCAGCTAGCTTGTACCGAATTAGTTTCTTCAATGACAACAGCTAGTTTCATCCCAGCCTTTTCAGAAAAGGCAGTCAAATATGCTACACGCCAAATGTACCATTTGCAAGAGGGCTTTCAGATTGTGGTGCCCCAGCATGGGAACTAGTTTTTAAAGCATGTCCCCTTATTTTTGTTTCTCTCAACAGCGCTATCAAATGTCCTGTGTTCAGGTTGATAGCCTATAAAACATGTTACTAGCTTATTAAAATGGACGCTAAAATATAGATAACTTAAAAATTCCTGCACCTTTTAAAGAAACTGCATAAGGAAAGGAGTTTTTGTTATAACACTTACATTCACACATTCATATTTTACTAAATAAAGTAATGATCAGAAAATTCACTTTATACCCATTTCAGAACAGAAAAAGAAAATACCCTAAAGTTTGTTCAATATTATTCAAATCCAAGTTCAAAATAAAGATCCAGTCAGTGCAATATTCTGTCAACTATTTAGCTAGCATTCCAGTAATTGGTCTAAGACAAAGCAACAGTAATTCCACACACTGGTTAACAAGCGGCACAATGTAATGAATGTAACACACCACCTGGTGTCGACAACGTTCAACAACAAGGTTTATTTGGTCCTACAGTATTTAAAGGCCCAATCCGTTATTGCTACATGGATACATGGAGGCATTACGCCCAAACCAAGAAAAAAGTCAGACATTGACATCTGTGTTACCGCAAATGCCTAAAATTCTTATTTGTCGTTTTCCTTTACTAGGAAGTGGAGTTTGTCAAAACGGCAGACATTTTTGTTGACGAGAAAACTCGTCTATATTTTGTGCAAAAAGGCAGGATAGTCTAGTGGATCTGGGTGTTCGACTCCCAACCGGAAGGTCGTGGGTTCCAGCCCCAGAGTTGGCCTACCTGTAAGCATCCTTAAGCAAGTTGTCTAACCCCTACCTGCTACAAATAATGCTTGTAATTGTACTCACTGTAAATCGCTTTGGATTAGAGCGTCTGCTGAATGACCTGATTGTAACAAAACAAATCGTTTTTAGTCCCTGAACAGGGGTGTACTGTGGGCTAACTGTAGGCTACTACCTTCTACTGCTCCTACGAGCGGTGTTGATTCAGACACTGGTAACTATCCATCTGTATTATGGGAGCTGGGGAAGAGACTGAAAACTGCGCTTGCTTGAGCAAGTGGCTGCATTGGGATTATATTAAGCACACAGCCTTTGTGTTGTAATACTCAACATAAGCATGGTGGCGCAGACACTGCGGATTGGGCCTTTAAAAAGAACACGGCTGTCACTTGTGACTTATGTCGCTTTTTCTTAATTTTTTAAGTTTGTGTTTTGTAGTTTTTTAAATATTTTTCAGACACTGAAAACAATTTCTCAATGTGTAAAGATAGAGAAACATCAAATGGTTTAAACATTTAGCTTTAAAATGACGATCTTAAACATCGCAAAGTACATTCATGTGCACTGAAACTGGAATTAGCGTTTTCGAGACGAAAAAAATAACGTACAAATGAATGTACGATCGTTTAAACGAGCACAAGACATTTCATAAGTCAAACTTAAATCATTCAAGGACACATGACTTCGCTCTCTGGACCCCACTGCCTGCTAGGAGATACGTACACTCAGTACGTGATTAAAGGTGCACTCTCTGTGTCTGGAATTGTCCCTGTGGTTATATTACAAACACATTGCTCCTTAAACCCTCATCTCATCTTTGTAACAGTCTAAACTAAGAGACAGAAAGTCTTACCTTACCGCCGGTCCATAAATGCTAAATGTCCAGTGTTTATGTTGCTACGATATGCAGGTAACAGTAGTGTAAGTGTTTAGGATTTACACACTAGGAAAGGTAGGTGAAGCTAGGAACCAGGGGGTTCTGTGTATAGATTTGTGTGTGCGTGTGCGTTAGCTGCGTCCACCTAGCGAGGTTCGTCGCGCCAGGCTCTGGGTGCTGGAGCTCAGGTTTCGGCTCTCTGTTAGGCGACCAGGGTGCTGTTAAAATAAAAAAAACTGCCATCACTGTCGGAATAGTTTACATTAAAGCCATCAATGCCCTTTTCAGTCTAGGTCATTTTGGCGACATCTACGACATTTGTAGAACATCCAATTGATTCAAGGCTTGTTAAACATATATTGAAATTGCATCAGATACTGTAAATTCTCTTTATTAGATAGTATCTTTATACAGGTACCAGAAAATGTATGAATAGTGTCATCTAGGCCAACAAAATCTAGGCTAACAACAGTAGAAAAACTTTATATGGTTAGGATTGCAGTTACAGTTACAGCATTTAGCAGACGCTTTTATCCAAAGTGACTTACAATTACATGGTGCTATTACATGGAGCAGGTAGGGGTTAGGCATCTTGCTCAAGGATGCTTACAGGTAGACCGACTCTGGGGCTCAAACCCACGACCTTACGGCTGGGAGTCCAACACCCAGACCACTAGACTATCCTGCCCCTGTTGCACTATGTTTCTCGTGTAATTTTCGAATTTGCAAAATTTTGTGTTATAATTAATAATTTAGAAGCATTAAATGACATTTCAAACTTGCAGACAAACCGTAGATTATTAGCGGGGCTGCAAATGTAAATAGATGGAATGATGGACAACTGGGGTGAGTGATGATTTATAGATGTGCTCACCTGGGCTGCGTCCTGACTTTCTCTAAGGCCAATATTCAACATGTTTAGAGAGTTGGCCCTTTTCATGCTGAAATCAAGAGGAAATCATGAGGTTTAACCTGCCGTACAAAGTCATGGTATTTTAAAAAGGTCTTTAGGAGCTTTATTTATCTTTATTCATCCCTTTATTCATGGGGTAGCAGTGTTAAAAATACAGAACGCACCAACTGACCTTACAGACAAAATGGACACCCCCCCCATCACCGAGCTAATGATCAATTTCTAGTCTGAATGTTACCCAGAGTTCCTTGGGCTGGTTTCCTGCGCGCCCACTCCTTTGAGCTTGCGGACCAGCTTCTCGCTGCTGCGACGGATGGACTCCCGGAGCTTAGTGAAGGAACCGCTACGCCGCAGGCCGGGACCCCCGTCTTCCACAGCTGACCAGGCGGGGTGCCCCTCACCTGGGAAAGATGAAATACTTGAGGAGAAACTTAAAGTGCGAATTTCAAAACGAATTCCTACTCGGGTACAATAAGTAGGCTGGACATAGATAGCGCTATTTTTGAAAAACAATTAAGATGAATTATTAAGATGCTTTACAGGAAGAAACGCCACAAGTCAACCGAAAAGTACGGATAAGTATTTCTACCTAGTTACTTTGCAAACATCTCTCTGTATTTTACCTTCGACAGATCCAAACTCCTTCTCGTGTGCTCGGGTCAGAATCTCTTTGTAGAGAGCTTCAGCTTGTCTGTACTTCCCCTGCTTAAGATAGCATGACGCCTGGGGG
>JAOEHI010000005.1:278290-293026 GCA_025447815.1 Percopsis transmontana
GGACTCCCAGCCAGTAGGGGGCAGGATAGTCTAGTGGTCTAGGTGTTGGACTCCCAGCCAGTAGGGGGCAGGGTAGTATAGTGGTCTGGGTGTTTGACTCCCAGCCAGTAGGGGGCAGGATAGTCTAGTGGTCTGGGTGTTGGACTCCCAGCCGGCAGGTCGTGGGTTCAAGCCCCAGAGTCGGCCTACCTGTAAGCGTCCTTGAGCAAGGTGTCTAGCCCCTACATGCTCCATGTAATAGCACCATGTAATTGTAAGTCGCTTTAGATAAAAGCGTCTGCTAAATTACCTAATTTTAATTGTAAAACAAATCCCGTACAGCGCTTTGAGTAACCCACGTGTGTTAGAATATAAATAAATATAAATGCAGTCCATTTACCATTTACTGGACCACGGTTGGGAAATGGACCATATTTGCCTATAAACTCTTAATAGAAGCATAACCGAACACTTTGAAGGAATCAGACCAACCTCTCGTCTTGGCCGATCCAGGCTGTTCACCGTGACATGGGCACGGGCAACCGTGTTTATGAGGTCACGCGCGTATGAACCACAGCATGCTGACGTGAAGTGTGACTGTGCTCCCTCAGGCACAACGAGAACAAGACCTTCCTGGTCTGGGTGAACGAGGAGGATCACCTGCGCGTCATCGCCATGCAGCAGGGAGGCAACATGAAGGAGGTCTTCAGACGTTTCTGCGTTGGCCTGCAGAAGGTAAGGCAGGTCCCCACTGGCATCACTGCCATGGTATCTCCGCTACGGTTTTTTTCCTTCCGTCCTAATATAATTTGAGTGTAACTATTGTGAAATTATAGTGCAGTTTGATTTGATAAATTAAATCTATCATTATTTTAATATGTAGAACAAAGTCCACAACGGCTTGATATTCCGTTGGAAAACCAAACTGACAAAGTTACTCTGCGCTATGGCTGAACGCAAGAAATGACGTAAAAACACAAAAAGCCATTATCAATTCCCTTGTAATTAAGTATTTAATGTGTATGGAGGTACTGGTACACCATGCAAGGGTGAAAATACGGCACGCACGCATCGCATACATCTAAAACAATCCCGCATATTATCACCCCAGTGTGACCCTCCTCCTCCTCTTCCTCCTCCTCCGCGCAGATCGAGGAGATCTTCAAGAAGCACAACCACGGCTTCATGTGGAACGAGCACATCGGCTACGTGCTGACCTGCCCCTCCAACCTGGGCACCGGCCTGCGCGGAGGCGTCCACGTCAAGCTGCCCAAGCTGAGCACACACGCCAAGTTCGAGGAGATCCTCACCAGGCTGCGCCTGCAGAAGCGCGGAACAGGTACGGACTCCTTCGCATTATTAAGAACCGGACAGAAAAGAGAAAATAAAAAAAACGGCGGCCGTTCTTAAAACCTGCCCGGCCGGCGCATGCGACGCCTCTCCTGAACCTCCGTGCGCTTGGACTCTCATCTCGCGGAGTCTCGCGAGACCAGCGCGGAGCATGCGCATTAGTGTCTTCTGTGCTGTCCATCGCACCTCCGTGAATCTACGCTCGTGTCTTGTGATGACGTCCCGCAAAACAAGGAGCTTTCCTGGGCTCTAGGTGGCTTTAAAAACAATCTCTGATCTCTAAATCTCTGGCATTACATTTCATAATATAAAGAATCATTTTTGAACATGGAATTAATGTTTTTAATCGCTTTAGAGACGCATGTTTTCTAATGGCCATCAATGGGGAATAGGCTTTTTGGGCATAGCAGCATTTGGATGTAGTACCAGCGTCAGCCACCATACCACCATACCACAAACCTTGTGCACAACGCAAAGTGAATACTAAGGTTACCAAGCAACTGGTTGAGCCCCTCTGTTGCGCCCCTTACAGGTGGAGTGGACACAGCCTCCGTGGGCGGCGTGTTTGACATCTCCAACGCCGACCGCTTGGGCTCTTCCGAGGTGGCCCAAGTCCAGCTGGTGGTGGACGGCGTCAAACTGATGGTGGAGATGGAGAAGAAGCTGGAGAAGGGAGAGGCCATCGACGGCATGATCCCCGCCCAGAAGTGAAGCAGCACCGTGACCGAATGACTGTCGCTTAGTCTTGCGTTTGTTGTTTTTTTGTATTATAAAAACATGAACAGGTGGGGCTGGTTGTAAAGTTCTGGGGACTTCTCTAAGCTCTTTCCTTTCTTCTCTTCTCATTAACTTCTTCCTCTCTTCGCCTCACTAAACCCTTACCTTCCAAAATTGTCTTTTTTCCCCCTCTCCTCCATTTCCTCACTTTATTCATCTTTCTCCTCGTTCTCTCTGTAACATCCTGGGATCAATCTGTGCATCGTCTGGTCACGACTGTGCACACGCGCCGAAATAAACAGCAACACTTTTCTTGGTTGTAAAAAGTAATTAAACAATTAAAACATGCCCCATGTTACCATCAACCTCAGTCTGCAGTGGTTTTCTTCCAAGCTTTGGAATGAAGAGGCATGCACACACTAATTATATACATTACGGTATGTATGTACATTCACTTAAAAGGTCTAGTGTGTATTATTTCTGAGGATCTAGTGACAGAAATGCAATATAAGATCCATAACTATGTTGTCAGTGGTGTATAAAGACCTTATATAATAAACCATTATATTTTCATTACCTTTAAATCAGCCATTTCTATCTCCATAACCGTGGGCACCCCCTATATAGACGTCGCCCTGTTGCGTCGTCATGTTTCTACAGTAGCCCAAAAAGGACAAACAGCTCTACAGAGCGTGTTTCGTCACTACCTTGAAAGAGAAGCAGCAGAAAAAGAAGCAGCAGAAGAAGCAGTTGTGTTTCTAACTACTAGGTAGTAGTAGAAGTCCTCTTCTTTATTAGAAGTGGAATTTTGGACAAATGGAGGACCACAGCTATTATTTAGCACAAGAGCCGACGGAGGGTAAATCTGCTTCGAAAAAGCGAAAGAATGATGAAGCCAGACGAATACGGGAGCGACGCAGGCAGAAATCACCGGTAAACATCAGTGTGGCATTTCCCAGATGGAAGTAACTTTTCCCTTGTCAGTGGTGTAAAATATGTAGTTGGATTGTTTCATGTAACTTATAATTTGTAAATATCTCTATGTAAAGAAACCTCATTGCTTGAATTGTTACTCTCTGCTGTCTCAAACATCTTTTATCCTACGTCGGCCACTGTAGCTTCTCCTTCGTGTTTGCAAAGGGAGGGGTAGGCCGTGAGTGACTGGCTGTTTGCGATTCGCAACCCTCACCATTAGATGTCACTAAAAATTACACACTGGACCTTTAATGTTTCAGAGGGGTTGTTTCTAAAACTTTGGTTTGAAATGTGGACGATATTGCAACTATACAAATTAATAGATATAACAGAAATGGCACACCCACAAAACCAAAGAAACACCCAAACAAAACACTAAAAAGACAAACCTTACAGAATTTGAGTCTTTTATTTTTGTGTCACACATTATTTCCGTGGAGACATGCAGGATTGCAGGTAGATCATTTTTGTAGTTTTAGCCCATAAGTATGTTTCATTGATAACAGCGACTGCTTCAAATACACTACGACAGAACCCCCTAGTCTTAAAAGCATGGTCCTAACAGTATCTAAAGGACGTGTTCAAAACGTGAGGCCTCTTTCCACACAACAAAAAATGTCCTAAAATCACAGCTTGAACATTTTAAGACGTTGGTGTCCATCTGTTGCAACTGAAATCTCAGATAAAGCAAATAAATTATTGTAGTCGTTACTGGCGTATATAATTACAAATCCACTATTATAATTAACATTTCCATTCCAAAATGTTCTCTTTTTTTTATAAAAGTATAATTGTTCAGTCTTTTTCAAGTGCACATACGTAAGAAAACCAAACTTGTTGCATGACAACAATACAGATGTAATTGTTTTGTGG
Organism: Percopsis transmontana; assembly: GCA_025447815.1. NCBI lineage: Eukaryota > Metazoa > Chordata > Actinopteri > Percopsiformes > Percopsidae > Percopsis > Percopsis transmontana. Next base: position 282,185 of record JAOEHI010000005.1, read on the forward strand.
GTAGAGGTGGTCTATTAAGAGCGGATAAGGGTATGGGTCACCTTTTCAGAAACCTCCAAGGTCACATTCATAACCTAACCGCCTTCCTCCAAACATCTTCTCATCCAATCCTACCCGAGAGTCCGAACCCAGGCATCCATGTTCCAGAATGGCTTTGTGATGCCAGAGTCTGATTGGCTAACAGTCGTACACCTATCAGCAATAGTGGTTTCTAATTGGTCAACAGTCACACACTGCTCAGCAGCACCGCAGCCTGATTCGTCAGCAGGAGGGAAGAGAAGTATGGAGGCTCTATGGCTGCGAAGGAATTGTTAAAACATAGACAGGAGATGAAAGGGTTCTTATGCGTTATGTGTTCACTTTATCATTCCTTTATAATTCTAGTTGGTTGTTTTTCCTCATGTAAAACCTTGTCTGAAAAATGACTTGTTAGGATTTACTCTAAAAACCAACTGGTACCGGAGTCCGCCAGCTTTATGCTAGTAGCGCCTGTTGGTTTTCAACTCTAAAAATGCTCACATGGCATTTTAAATGTGACGGATAACGCTAGAAGGCCTTTCTCTGTCTGCACGTTGCTTGTCAGGATAAATACCCAAGTAGAATGTTAAAAAAAATATTTAGGAATCCGTTTTAATAAACTTGGAAGGTGTGACATAATTAGGTTTATATCATTAATAAACCAACATACATACACATCATTCTTGGATCACCGAAACTAAAAAAGTGCTCGAAAATAGCCTCAACTATAAATACTTCACAAAACAATAGTATCAAATTAAATAAAATTAAAAATCAGACAATATGAATTAAATCTTGTTTCTTGGCCCTGTATTGCGCCCCCTTCAGGGATAGATGGCAAACACAATTTCCGGTATTATGAGGGGGAGTTGTGTGGGAGTGAGGGGAGCACTTTTAGGATTTGGGCTCATCCTTGATGTATTGTTCCAAAGGGAACCCCGTTTGCGCTGAAACAGCCTCAACCTGGGACATGAGACTGTAGGCAGCGTCGCTAGGCTGTGGCCGAAACACCTAAGTGGCTATTGACACATTTGAATGAATTTCACATGTAGCGGTTACCAGGCAGACTAAATACAGTGCTATACCAGCATTCAAGTCCTAATGAACACTAAAACAGCTGTTGCCAATACATGGACAGAAAGGATGTGGCACTGCACCTTCATTCAGTCCATCTGAATGAAGTCCATCAAGTCTCTGCACTTCTGCATGTCTCCCCCTGGAGGCTGGAGGCCAGACTGCGCCCTCACTTCTAAAACAAGTGGCAATGTCAGAGTCTGAGAGTCAAACAAAGATGGCCGCCTGCCTATTTTAAGCGTGAAAGAAAAAAAATAAACCTAATAAACCAAAAATGTAAACTTTTTTTTTTTGTTTTTTTTTTTTAAAATAGCAGCTCTTAAAAAAAAGGAATGATGACAAAGAGGAAACAAACGTCGACAAATAACCAATCTTCATATACATCGTCATCAAAAACGAAACTATGAGGGGAAAAAAAAAGAAGAAAAAACGACAGTTCCGACCCCGCGGGTTCACGTGACGTGGAGGAGATGGCCTTTGTTTGGTAAGCAGGGTTCATAGGTCAGCGACAGGTTCAAGGTTCAAGGTTCAAGGTCAAGGGTCACTATGGATCCTGTGGAGGATGAAGAGCGTCAGACGAGGAGCACCGGGGAGGAAGAGGAGGCGGCGTGTCCTCCCCTACCTCCTCTTCCTCCCCTACCTCCTCTTCCTCCCCTACCTCCTCTTCCTCCCCTACCTCCTCTGTGCCCCCCCCCGGGTCGCCCTCAGAGCTCCAGCTCTTTGGACACCTTGGTGGCGATGTCCCTGAAGGCCAGCGGCGCCCCCCACAGGCGCTTGAAGCGGACGCCGCTGCTGCGTCCGGGCCCGCCGGGCAGCTGGCACACCTCGGCCTCGAAGGCCACGCGGGCCCCGGCCGCGCCGTGCGTGCAGGACAGCAGGGAGGGGCCGGCCACGTGCACCTGGCAGCCGCAGCCCCGCGCGGCCTCCCGCAGAGCCAGCACCACCTCGGCCGGGTCGCGCCCGCTCTGCACCCTCACATCCCAGCCACATCGGGGGGTCCGGGGCTCGGACGCTTTCTGATGCCCAGGTAGATGGCGACTGGAGGGGTGGTTGGGGGGGGGGTGATGGGGGGGGGTGATGGGGGACACAGTGGGGAAAAGGGTGGCGTGCGTGCATGTGTGTGTGTTTAGGGGGTGGGGGGGTGGGGGTGGGGCAGTGTTGTAGAAGTTGTAGGAAAGCGGTTAGCGGTGTTTAGATGGAGGAGGACAGAGGAGGGGTAGAGATGTGTGCGTTAGCAGATGAATGTTGTTTTCAACAGGACGCATGGTAGGGGGGGGGGGCAGGAGGGAGGGGGGAGGGGGGGAAGAAGAAAATAGATTAATATCTCACATTAGTGACATTCAGAATCTTCAAAGACCACAAATTGCACGTTGCCAGATCGTAAAAGGCAGAGGAAAACCCTGTACGACAACCGTGTCTTGGTTCGTGTTTCTGGGAGGTCAAAGTTCAGGGTCAGCTAAACAACCGCACCGCTGCAGCCGACACAGGCATCTGAACATTTCAGCCAATCACATTGTAAAGTACCCACCAATTAAGTATTCTGCTATTGCCAGGGCATCAAGTAGACATGTCAAACCACAAACTATCATTCAAACATAACTAGCTAACTTATTGACACAAAACAGAAAATAACCAGGACAGATTCAGCTGATGCTAAAAAGACAAATAAAACGCTTTGATTAACAGGCAGTATATCTACCACAAGGAGCTGTGACTACAACCTACTGTGATAGCCACATCACACCCAATTAGCTACAGATAGCATGGTGCTGCTACCACCATGCCGTTGTTTTACCTGGCGCCTTTAACCACAGAAAGAGACTGTGGCTGGCCTGTGGCTGAGGCGGAGGAGGCCACGGTAGGAAAAGAGCAGACATGATGTGGAGACAATTCTGAATCATATACAGCTTTATTCTAAACATTGCACACTTCGAGTTCAGCGTGGCAGAGGTGGTTCAAAAGCTGTGGGTTCAAGTCCCACCAGAGTCGATTTATACTGATTTTTCCCCACTGGGAAAATGAATAAAGGGTTATTACCTTATTTCTGAGAAGGTCATGTCAACTCAAGATACCGTCTGTCACGCCTACTGCCTTATACGGTATAACTATCTGCTGTATGCAACATGTACAGTATTTATTGTTGTATGTTGTGTTTATAGTGTGTTAAGGGCATTTATCATGTTCATTTTAGGGCTCAGTGCATTAGTCTTAACCACTGCCCAGTAGGCAATGCCACTTGACTGGCTGTTTTTACAAGTAAGTGAGTTGCATGGATGAATGAATAATTAAAGAAATAAACAAAAATTATAGAGGTATAGCCCATAAACTAATAGCGCCAAATGTGGTATTGTGGTACAATAATTACAATTTATTACAAATTACAAACGTGGTACTATACATTTTTTGTTTGGTTTAATCTATCTCTTAAAAATATGAAACACAAATACTGTATATAGAGGGATCCTGAATAAAAAACATTCAGGATAAATATTACACAATATATTGCATGATGAAACATAACATGGCAGGAAACACAGTAAAACACAGTAAAACGCAGTAAAACGCAGTAAAACATGAAATGTAGAATGCAAGTAGTAAAAGGGACTGACCTTGTGACCGGAGATCTGCTGACTCTCTCAGGTTCGTCTGTGACCCTCAAGAAGAAGAGAAAAGGCACTGTCACACACCCTGTCACAATGCTCCAATGAGCAGCAGGGTCACATCTACCAATTAACCAATCACAACACACAACACGAGAAGTTGTTGGCTGGCTACACTGGATGGATACCAAACAACAGAACAAAACACAATGAAATGGGGGGGTTACATCATTAATGATTTGTATTGCTATAATAGATATTAGGGGTTAATACTAATTATTGTTATCATTGTGCTATTTTATATAATAATTATGGGTTATTTTATACAATATGTTTTCACCTTGTTGGTTAATAAGTAATTATCTCAATTAGTGCGTATTATTTGGCCACTGGGGGGCAGTGGTGGTCACCGCACCAATCACACAAACACAGGGGGCTTGGTCACGTGTCCCGGAAGACTACACCCGTATCAGCCAGCGGCTCTCAATGTGCGGGGTGGGGACCCCCCAGGAGGTCCGGAGGTGAAGGCTTGGATCCCAGCGTGGATCATAACTGAGGTCTGCATCCCACTGGGATCGCCCACATTAATAACACACGCACGCAAGGCGCTCTGGGTACACGCCACATGTCCGCGCCGTCTGTAGGAGTGCTTTTTTGCATTGCTGCCACTAGGTGGCTCCTGTTGCTGTATGGAGAACTCGCCAATCTGAAAATCCCTGCACAGGAAATGGGAGTGGCCTGGAGCCACAGTGATTCTAACAGCCTATCAGAAATGCACCATCTCTAAGCCGTGACTTCATTATTACAACACAAAGAGAGTGCGGTCATTTCATAAGGGCGTTCTCAGGGTTATGTGTGTGGAATTATTTATGAATATTACACAATAGCATGTAGGGGGGGAGAGAGAGAGAGAGAGAGAGAGAGAAAGAGGGAGAGAGACAGGCTGAACAATGCCAGGTATGACAAGAAAATCTGCTTGTATCTCGACGCAGATCTGCTGAAATCCCTGTGCAACAGGAGCCTTAATCCTGGGTTACATAACTAATCTGGATGGAGGGTGTCAGCGACACTCAGCCAGCCAGTCATGCAGGCTGGCTGGCCAGCAGCTTCGGGTCCAGAGGTACATCTGTTTGTTTAACAGGTCAAAGTGCCGCCAAGCCAGCATTTAACCACTAAACTGTTACGGTAGAGATGGTGTTGTTTGTTTTAATGGTCAAATATTAACTTTTAATTGCCATTAGTGTAGTAATTGGTGATCCCGAGCCTTGGTAAAAGCAACAGCGTAATATAAGACCCTCTGCATTCTGATTAAGAGATAGCACCATAGTAATATTGACGGTATAAACAAGCAGTCATCCACAACTCAAGGGAGTTTAGCTAACCCCTTAAACAGTTGTGTGTGTTTAATGGAAGCTAGAGAGTGGGAATGAGCTAACAGATAGATATCCCATACCATATTCCATATCAAAAGCAAATACATCAACTGAAATACAACACAAGCCACTCTTCAGTAATCCCCAGATTCAATTTAGTCAGCTGACCTCAGCTATCCCCATGTAAACCAAACTATTTAAGTCCCAGAATACCCTATCTGTCTCCTTTTATACTTCTTTATTTATGATTTTGGAAATAATGGCTATGCCTTGTACAGACTCCAGGGGGTGCTAGAGCACAAATCCCAGTTGGTAGAGCAACAGACAGACAGACAGAGGCAGTGAATGGGAGAAAGGGGGAAGAACATTGGCATACTGGCAGTCAAGCATACAGGCAGGCAGACAGACAGACAGGCAGGCGGACAGACAGACTAGCCGGGTGACAGACAAGACAGACTGACAGACAAACCCGATGGCAGGACAGAGGCAGCTCAGAAAACACGAGAAAGGAAAAACTTACTAACTGTTTTTGTTCCCTGCGGGAGGGTGCAGCCCGACACGGACTTGTTTGAGCTCTGACGCTTAGAGGGGTCAAGAGTGACCCTAGGGGGGGAGAGGAAGAAGAGACTGAGGTGAAGAGAGATGCGACAAATGGAAAAAGGAAGAATACCACGGAGAGAGAGGGGAGGTAAGGAGGGTAGAAACAAGACACAAAGTATAGATCGGGAAAGACAGGAGAGTATAGACGGAGAAAACAGGAAAAAGAAGGAGAGAACCCTGCCAGGTGAGTGGCAAGGAAAAGCAAATCATTGAAGAGACCAATAAATAAAGCAACAACAGACAGCTCAGAGGAGCCGACAGCGTGTCCTAGTGAACCACCGACCGTGCTCAGATAGCATTTGCAAATGAGTATGCACTTTTTTTGTCCTACTTAGAACACCAGAAGGGTGATGTTACCCATTTCAGGCCTTCTGGGACTTGTTGTCCAACATGATGAATCCCACCCGTCTGGGCTTCCAAGTGAAGTAAAATAAACGCATTTGTTGCATTTGGAAATGCTATTTGACTCAAGTCTGACAGACGGCGGCGAGGGAAAAAAAATGTTTAAAAAAAAAGTTGTTATCAAAGGAGGGACTTTAAAGCCTGTGAAAGTTAATAATTAGAAACAGGAAGCCAGATAGGTTAGTACTGGTTAAGGAGAGTGGTGAGAGGAATCTAGGAAAAGCTATATGACCTTTAGATACGCATTTAAAGCAGAAAGTCTCCAGCTTCCAGTTACAGGCTGGCAAACAAGACTTCACCATCCATCCATCCATCCATCCATCCATCCATCCACATATATACATACATACATACATACATACATACATACATACATACATACATACATACATACATACATACATACATACATACACACACATTATGACTACCTGCCTAATATTGTGTAGCTCCATATTTTATTTATTTATGTTATGGCTGATCGGTCCATAGGTGTTATGTTTGTTGCTATTAATCACTAAATTGGGAGTGTACAGGATGAATAAACACCTGCACTAAACCACACCATTTCAAATGACTACTTCCAACCAGCTGGCTAGTTCCATACAGTATATAAACCTTTCACACAGCTAGGGCAAAGGTAGAGTTACCAATAACAACCACGGTGCGCCTCTTTCTCCCTCCTTCTTCATGGAAAGCCCCGCCCACAAGACAAGGGCCGCCCACAGAGCAGTTAGCCGATTGGCTCCCGTGTAACCCCGGCGCGGGGGCCTCTCCTCTTACCTGCGGGTCAGTTTGGAGGTGATCTTGCTGAACAGGTTGCTGGTGGCCCGGGTGCGAGCGTGGGGGAGGGGGCTGGCGTCGTGGGACAGCGTGGGGGAGGTGGGCGGGGCGTGCGTAGGGGTCCGGCGGTCCCGGATCTGCCCGCCGTGGAAGGTGCTCCTCACCGTGGTGCCGCGCGTGAGGCGGGAGGTGGGCGTGGAGGAGGCGGAGGAGGAGATCCCCAAGGCCCCGGCGATGCTGTGGGTGGAGGGCGAGGCGGGGGGGAGGCGGTGGGTGAGGGAGCTGGGGGAGACAGAGGGAACGGACCCAGAGTCATTACAGGCTGCTTCTGATGCTCCAGTCACAGCGTGCACATTGCTGAGCTGCTGTGTTGGGCAGCGCACGGTGTCTTGTGATGTTTGGGTGCTAGCACATTGGGCAGCGAGAAACGGCATTTGGTTCATTTGTGTACTGTGTATGTGGATGACAACAAACATACCTTGAACTAATATAACGGTTTGGACGCGAGCTGTATTTGATTTATTATTGTCGTACTTACAGGGATACACTTATTACTGTTATATCCTATTTTTTACAGCGAATATCTACGGTGAAATTGTAATTCAGTGCAATATGAATTCTCATCCCCATCACAGATCACTTTAAGAGTCTCCTATTTATATTGTTATGTAAATAGAGCCGGCTACCAAGCATAGCATGTGAACTCCCACAGCAGGACTCTGCTGTGGGACAGTTTCAACCGAAAGGACGGAGGATTCAATGTGTGCTGTCGTTTTGTTCATTGTTCTATTGGCCATCCTAAATCGTACATTTTAATGTGGTCGGTTAGCGGTTAATGATCGGTTAACGAGCGTCGGTTAACGGTCAGAAAAAAATAATTCCAACATGAACATCCCTAACATACACACACACGCATCCTCAACATATGTAGACACACACACACACCCACACACAGGCCCCAGGCGGCTGTTCATAACGCCCCAAATAACAGCGCGTTGTCACGGGGCAGAGCTGCTACAGAGCCAGACCACTGGACTAGCTGGCTATTGGCTCACATTGTGCTTCAAGCCAACAGCTGTAGAGTGTCAGTACAGCACGTAAACCATAAATACTAATAGCCCGATAAATGGTTATCTGAACCGATGTCATCCGCCATGTAAACTCCTTCATCTGGTTGTCATGTACGGTTCAGATCGTACTCAAATTCAAATGTACATTCAGAAAGAATAGTGATATGGCTCTTGCTGAAAATAGTTCCTCCCATGGTGTCTGAAGACACCTCAGTCTGCTCAGGCACTGTTGCAAATGAGGTTATAAAGTACCTTTTACATACTATGCTTTTAACATATTTCCAATAAATTAGGATTTGTGTACGTGTGTGTGTGTGTGTGTGTGTGTGTGTGTGTGTGCGCGCGTGTGTGTGTGTATTTGTTCCATCAGCCAGTCTAGCATGGCATCACATTGACAAGCTCTGGGACATTGGTGGGCAACGCTGGCATTGTGCCCTCTTTGTTTTCTTCCTCATCGCTTCGTCCGTCTGTCTGTCTGTCTAACTGTCTGACAGACACACGTATGGGACAAAATATAGAGACATATGAACGGAGATACCATTCAGATGAATGCCCCTTCAGTGCTAATGCAGTGTTCGGCCAACAATATATAGGAACCGATATGTGTATATGAGTACTAATATTGTGTTCTAATGGTAAATGGAAAAGACTATTTTCTAGATTCTAACAACAACAACAACGACTGACAAATAGTCCTAAAGCAACCGATGGTTATAATAATACAGTAAGTAAAGAAATGAAAAGGGAAAACATGAAAGTAACTTGCTATTCAGCCCACACCCGTCCATGTGTACACACAAACCTCTCCCATGGACACACACAACACACTGACCTATTCTCCTTGCCATTCTGTAGCAGGGCCTGTCTGTCCATGCTGGACCGGTCCGTGCACACGTACGTGTTCCGGCGGGTCATGGAGCTGGCCGGGATGTTGTTCTAAAAATAGGAGCATCGCACCACATAAATATTCATCGCAATCCACCGAGAAAGAAAGTTCAGTGAGGCGTCGCGTCGCTAGCTAACTTGCTAGCTAACTTGCTAGCATTTATACACTAAACAACATGTACACTGATTTTATATATTTTTTTATTCATCATCACATCATAAAAGTGGAATTTTTTTTCAAATATTAAAATGCTATAAATATATGTCTAAAGTTAGCGGAAAACTACCGCATGACCCAGCTCTGCTTTTAACATGCAGAACGTTAAAGTGATCTCTGGCTTTTCTGGTTTTCTTCACTACTTACCTGTTATACTCGTGCAGAAATCCGCGAACGCGTATTGGAAAAAGGGAGCTCCCTAGCTAATGTGAAGGGAAGGATAAACCATCCTCCATGCTGCCTGTGTCAACCTTCCTACACCATTCATGCTGGGTGGAAACAAGATTAGGGTGAAACCATCTGGAGGGGATTTAAACAACACAGGGTGACAGAGCCAAGCTTCTAATCTGACCATCTTCACTGCAATCGGAAAACAACATGTAGGTAACGTAGTCCCCTCTGGCCAAGCATTTTATAGTGGTACCACCTCTGCTGGGATTAAGGTTATTTGTTTGTGCTGTTGATTATAAGCAGCAAGCAATTCAAACAGAGCATTCACTTACTGTTGCTCTACTTGTACACTGCACTTCCTGGTTAGATGCTAGCACGCTAGTATGCTAGCACTGCCACTCACAAACCTGCAAGAGGCCCAGGCTGTGGTTAGTTCGCCGCAATGTAGGAAACATACCGAAACCGAACACTTGCGTCCCCTCTGCCTTGTGGGCACGCCGGGCCACAACCGGACGCGCGGTTGCCCAGCTCCTCCGTGTTTTGAACGCATCTCAGTGCTACGAACGTACCAAGAGGTAACGTCTATACCGACTAGCAACGCTGACCCTTTGCCTTCCCTCCCGACCCCTTCAGGAAGCTCCAGCCCTCTGCAGTGCTCCCACCAAGCCCCCCGTACCGTGGTGGAGTTCACTTCCTTGCGCCGGTCAGGGATCTCGGCCTTGTTGGGGTTGTGGGCGGAGCTAACCATGGGGCTGGAGGGGGGCGGGATGCTGCGAGAGCCAACCGCGTTGGTGCTGGCCTTGCGGACGGACAGGCGCTCCTCTTTGAGTCCCGCCCCCTCGGCCACACTGCTGGGGCTCCTCTTCGGCTGGGCGGAGCCTGGGACTGCAGGACCACCTGGGGGGGGGGGTAGTAAGTAGTAAACACACATACAGTATTAAACCCTTTTATTGAGAGATAGATAGATAGATAGACAGACAGACAGACAGACAGACAGACAGACAGACAGACAGGCAGACAGACAGAGAGATAGAAGGACGGACAGACAGGCAGACAGACAGAGAGATAGAAGGACGGACAGACAGACAGACAGACAGACAGACAGACAGACAGACAGACAGACGGGGAGAGAGATAGAAGGACGGACAGACAGACAGAGAGACAGACAGAGAGATAGAAGGACGGACAGACAGACAGACAGACAGACAGACAGACAGAGAGATAGAAGGACGGACAGACAGACAGACAGACAGACGGGGAGAGAGAGTGAGTGTGTGTGCACATGTGTGAGTGTCTTACAGAAGTCCGAGTGGCGTCTCTGGCGGTGGTACGTGGAGGTGCTGCGCTGGGCCTTGTGGGCGGTGGAGGAGGAGGAGGAGGAGGAGGAAGGGGCGGCTGGCCCAGAGGAGGTGGAGGAGCTGGAGTGTTTGCTGGTCCCATTGGTGATGGCACCGGGCCGAACCCGAGCCAGACTCAGGCTGCTGGCCGAGCGAGAGTCACTGCCCTCGACCTGAGAGAGAGAGGGGGGAGAGAGAGAGAGAGAGAGAGAGCGAGAGAGGGAGAGAGAGGGACTGAGGGGGGGAGAGAGTGGGACGTGGGTCGGGTGAGTGGGGGGGGTGGGGGGTGTGGGGGGGGGAGGGGTGGTGGGG
>JAOEHI010000005.1:301801-312814 GCA_025447815.1 Percopsis transmontana
TGAGTGACTGGCTGTTTGCAATTCGCAACGCTCACCACTAGATGTCACTAAAAACTACACACTGGCCCTTTAATAAACTCTCTGCCTGACTTGATGACAATTTCTTTGTGTTTATATAATAATAATTTAATTTATTAATTGTAGTTTTGAGAGTAGGCTTCGCTAATTGTCATTATATTACTGGTATTTTATACTTGTTTGTTTAAGCCCTCTCAAGCTCGCTCTCGTAGGCTACATCACTTGTAGGCTACATCTCGTGTCACACACAGCAAATTAGAACTCCTGCGCCCTCTATTGGCCTTCTCACGTATGTACATATATTCGCTGCATGGTGCGACGTTGTGCGATGCCAAACCATGCAGATTGAGGTTCCACCATCTGTATGTGAACAATGCTTCTCACATTTGCAGCCGGTTGTCTACATAAAAGCGTGGTTAAAAAGCAAATATATCTCCAGCCTAAGCCTATTCCTAGACTAAAATCTTTTTTCAATTGAATTTTTGTTTTGGTCTAGGACTAGGCTTAATCCATACCTGTGAAACCAGGCCATTTTAGGCCAATGTTCATTAGCCCCCCTAAATAAATCATCAATTAATATATTTTCTCTCTGATTTCTTTTTTTTCGTATTAGCGGCATTCATAGGTACCTTCATGGCTAAAATTTGAATATAATGCCCTTTTTATACCAGAAAACGTTGTATGGGCAAATGAGACATTATAGCAAACCTCTCTCTCTCAAAATTAAATTTAACATAATACGTCTTTACAATTCAAGTACCTACCCTTGATTACGAATTTATTCACACCCCTAAACTCTGTTCACACCTTGTGTAATCACCTGTCTAGAAGTGTGATCACCTGTATATCTGTGTATGAATTGATACTAGAATCTGGATTGAAGTGACAGAAGATCAGAAACTTCAGAGAATCAAGGTAAGCTAAATCTAATGTCTTATTTCAGCCAGCTTGAGTCTAGCTAAGGACTTTGGAGGTGGACTATTTTAGGTGGAAGGTGGACTATTTTAATGCTAGCATTTGTTTCTTACTTTTTTGGTAGAAATAAACTATACAGCCTGAACAAACAATGAGGTGTGCTAGAAGGCTGTTAGTATAGGGGTTGTAGGACAGGCTGTTTCAATTTGTTCCACTGCAGAGGTGGGATATATTTACTCTGTTACATTTTCTTAAGTAACTTTTTGAATAAATTGTACTTGTAAGAGTAGTTTAAAGCAACATTTATACAATGCACATTCTGTGACCAATCTTTGTTTTACCGCTGTCACAGCCCCACATGACTCAGTTTCACCAATCAAACTTAGCGAGTCACCGCACACAGAAGGACGTGTAAACAACAACAATAGCTCTATTTACATAGCGTAAAAAGTCAGGAATATTGCAGCTTTATTACGTTTCGCAGTTCTGTGTAAAAGGACACACTGGCGCGGCAATATGCTGCCTCTGTTTGGTTCAGTATAAACAAGTGTGGGAGTGTGGGCGTGGTTTAGCTCTGATGCGTGTGGGAGGGAATGTGTGGAGGTGTGGTTCACGGGGCTGAGAGGCAGGTGAGGGCAATTGTTAATCACCTGTCTCTCTTTTAAGTGGGAAATGCACACAGCTGGGGAGGGCTCCGGTTGGGAGCAAAGGACCGGAGAGCGACTACGCGGGAGCTCTCTGGAACCCAGAACCCGGTATCGGGCAGGCAGTGCTAAATCATGTGGAATATGTGTGACAATAAACCGTGCGAAGCACGATGGAAACAGGACCTATACCGTGTGGACAGTGTTTGTGTGCCACAACAAGCAAATGCAGCATAATTACGGTCTTAGAGGCTTTATTGCAGGTCTCTGTATACGCTGAAACAACATTGGGTGATCTTTCCTAGATGGTTCTAGGTATACCCTTTATGTTGGGTTTTAGGTAGAACCCAACATGGTGGAACTCAACATGGTGGAACCCAAGGTGGAACCTTTATAAAAGGTTCTACCAATAGAAACCAAAAAGGTTCTCCTATGGGGACAAGCCGAAGAACCCTATATGGTTTTAGTTAGCACCTTTACTTACTTCTAAGAGTGTATGAATATAAATGCATAGCTCAAAGCTCACACTATGAGCACTGATTCCAAAACGACGTCTTGGTACCATCCTGTATCTGCTCCCTACCCGGTTGTCATCATTAACCGACCTTTGACCGACTCAACTACATTTCTGAGTCTTCTTTGATTCAGACAAAATGACCACAACACATATATACTGTATAGCCTCCCCTTTCGGACTGCTCCTGTTGTTGTCCAGGTTGGGCTTACCGTGACATGCTCGTAGTCCTGTCCTAGCTCGGGCGAGCTGGCAACCATCTCCCGCTGGGCAATCCACTGCTCCAGCTCGTCCACCTCGCGGTTGAGCTGATAGAGCCAGTACTGCTGCTCCAAACGGCTCTTACGCTCCTCCACCAGGTCCTTCAGAGACACGTACAGACGGTCAATCTGAGACTGCCTCTTGCTGATCACCTCACTGGGAGAGATTTAATGAATGTGAAAGAGATGAGAAAAGGGTAGAGGCAGAAAGAAAAACAGAATGAGAAGGGAAAAAAAAGATCGGAAGAAGACCTATAATCGAGATAATTACACCCCTTATCTTTTCCAATTTCACTGTATATGTTTCAAATACAACTGTGTTGTGTAGCTATACATAGGATGTGGGGTAGAAATTGATGAGTCTATAGACACTGTAGGTATAGAGAAGAGAGGGCTTCAGCACTGATGTGTAAGAGGGGCATGCGCACTCTGAGTTAGTACGCCTGAGAAGTCGTAGCCTGGTTAAAACTGTCCTCATATTGAAAACTTTGTCTCTACAATTGGCTTTGCTTTACATTTCAGTCTAAAAATTGAAAACCATCAGTCAGGTAAAGAACCGCCAACCAATCAGTGTCCAGGTGGTGCTGACAGCAATTAAGTGCTCAGTCAGTCATCCCCAAAATCATCCTCACGTGGGTCTTGTTGTCCAATCATCTGCTATCATCTGTTTCACCAATATCAGGATAGTTTTAACCAGGCTAGAGAAATGTATGTTTGTGCGTGTGTGTGGAGCCCTACCAGTCTGGGTGGCCCATCTCCAGTAGTTGTCGACACTGCTGTGACAGCAGGCCGATGGTCTCGGCGTAGTCCTCGATGGTCTGCTCCAGGACCAGGTGTTTCTTCAACAGCTGCAGTGTGCTGGGCTCATCCTGTTGGAAGTAGATCAGACCACAGATAATCACAGACACTTCCTGATTGACTTCTTTTTGACTGCCAGAGGCAGTTCATAATATTAGATAATTGGATAAGCTGAGAAAATTTAATAAATATATACACATAGGAAGTACACAAAATACCCTATCCTCACTACACTGCTATGCTGGGTGGCCTCCTTTACCCTCTAAAATGCTACATTACCAAAATATTTCTTGAACAGGCCCCAGACAGAAATTTATGGGTTTTTCCTCAGATTGAGAATTTTATTTTTTCCAGAGAAAGACAGTTCAATAGGTCAAAGACCCAATGTTGAAAAGGTGGGCAAAAGGGGGATGTCCAGTGCAAGAGGATGACCCTTCTTGCAAGGAGGGTAGTAAGTGCCACTGCTTCTTCTTGGGACTTGAATAATGGGCAGCCCACAGGGGAGACACTAAATAAGGCGACCGATGGAGTTGGCTCCATATATATTTTGTGTATCTCTGAAAGACATTTAAAAATATGTTATTTTTGCACATCACTGTTCTAAGTTTTGTTTAAATATTAAAACGCTGAGCTCGTGTTCTGGCTATTTTCATGTACCGGCACCCACCACTTACACGTTACACATATGTACATATTTTGGATTTGGTAATATTTTGCAATATTTTATCAATTTGTTACATTTGATAATACTGTGGGAAGTTGTAATTTAAAAATCAAACAAACAATAAAAGAACACACACACACCTTGCCCTTCTCCTCATTCATCATGTGGAGCTCCTGCTCACTGAGCCAGGCCTCCACCTCGGCAGTGTCAAAGTAGTACTGTTGTGCCTGGTACATGGCGTCTAGGACTAGCTGTCTCCTCTCAGTCTCAGCGTAGAGCAGAGCCCACAGCTGGGCCAACTGGTCTAGACCGGCCCGGATGCAGTCAGTCTCAGGGCTGCGGATGGAGGCGATGATGCTGGCTCTCTCCAAGACGTCCTCTACCCGACCCCTGTGGCCCTGCAGCTCTCTCTGGAGGGTCTGGGCAGGGGTGTAAAAAGTTAAAAAAAAGTACAGATAACTTACTGGAAAATGACTCAAAAGGGTGTAAGGGCACTACGGCTTTATTTAAAGTGAATATGAGAGGCAGTTCTTCACAAAACTGTTCCATGTGTCTGAAACCATCGCAAACCTGCCAGCCGGCATACGGACGGGCAGTGTCTCATTGTAGTCAAAACGCAGGTATTCCATTATTTCTCTGTAGCGATACCGCGGCATGGTTTCCCTTATGAACCAATTACCATGTCTTGATGACCAGAGGTTGTCCATACTCAGTTTTCGCACAATCCAATCCGTGGATATAGCAAATAGCAATAAATGCCATTAGTCCATCCACACTCCACGTCATAGTCCTGCGGGCTTCAGCAACAGTACAGTCTCTCATGTGTGTCAACATGTCCATATCCACCAGCGAATAAAAGCTGCCTAGACGGCTGACTATACTTTCTTTTGCATGCTGAGTCTCTGTAAGCACGTTGTGCCTGGCTGCCTGCTGTTCTTTCATTGTTTCCGCTCGCTGGGATAGAAGAAGGTCTTGGAGGTGCAAAAACAGGTCTAAATATGTTTACAACTGCACTATTCAAATTCAAACAACACAAGTGCCTGCTCTATGGCAATTTAGTAAAAGTCACAAAAGGACAGAAACAAGGCATATTCACTGATTTAATCATTCATTATTTAAAAACACAACCTTCAATGATATGGCAAATAGCAGTTAATATGGTTAAGAGCTGATTTAATGTAATTGTTATCATTTAGATGCACAATTGTCTTCATATTCTAATAACTGCACCAGGTGCGGTTTCTCCATTAACCCATTAAGCATTCTAAAAAATAATTCTAATACCCAAGGTGTGAAAACAGCTGTCTTAAACGGTAGGGTTTTCTGAAAAACTTCACTAAAACCTTTATTTCTCAGCTTCTGTAGCAGATAGAAACATTAAATAAAAAATATTTCTTTCCAGTGAATCTCTTATATACACCAATATTGTGGATGGGACAAAGTTTGTGCCAATAGAAAAATAATTTATAAAGGTTTGATGATTGTATTCCGCTGTCTGAACAACCAGGAAATGCAGACGCACTGAGATGCGTAGTATCAGTTATTTTTGGTAGTATACCTTGGCCAGAGGCTAAAAAAATACAAATCTTAAAAAGTTGTCGAATTCTAGCTCGCTTTAGCGTGAGAGAGAGAGGGGTTCAAAAAGAGATTTTATTTGTTGCGTTGTGTTGTTTGTACATCTTAGTATTTTCCAAATGCATAGTATTTTCAGATTGGAGGAGGCCAGGCAAGAAGATGTAGTATCTTTGGGTCAGGTATACTGTACGTGGTGGTGTGCTAGCTTGCTGCTAGCAAAGCTTATACAGTAATGGCTCAATTTGAAAAAGACGTTCTCTTCTGGAGAACCCATTTCATTCTTTGCCATACTAAGAGAAACGTGGGATAAAAACGACTGGAAGACCACCTCCTTTGATGAACTTTAACAAAAGGGATGATAAGGTGGGGAAATTTAACCCTGTGTAGTAGAGAAGTACACTTGGCTGACAGGCAGCGCCTCTTCTAATCATCTATATTGCTGGCCCTGCCTGCTCATGGGGAAGTCATACACGTAGACAGTCAATGGTTTTTCCCGACATCAAGAACATGGACCGTGCAAGTAAATGTGCAAGGAGATTGTTGGTGCGTTTGTGAGATTCAAGTTATTTAGAAGAAAGCTGATTGAACAAGTCCTGGATGGAAGTCTGCTTTTGCAAAACTAAGTCCACGGCGCAAGTCGATCTTAGGTGTGGCCAATATTGTTTGCTAATTTTGGGCGCAATGGTGGCGCAGATGTGAAAGGGTTGGATTGGAATAAATAAATGATCAGTAGGAGAGGTGGGGGCGTTCTTCATATATGGCCAATGTAGAGTGTCGACCTATATTCTGGATACGAATGTCTCAATATTTATATTTAATATATTTATGAATTTCCATAATTAATAACTTTGGAGCACCACCTTATCTTTAAGGCACAAGGAGCATTCTTACAGCTTATATTCAACTATGGTTGATCATAAATGTAAGATAATTATACTATATTTGATAGTATCGAATTTATTTATTTATTAATCAGTCAAAAATCTTTATCAGTCTAATTTATTCTAAATGATGAGACTTGACACAGAAGAGGGATTAGTTGTCTGTTATATGAAACAGAGAAATAATAATGATATACAATAAGAATTTCTATTAAACACACAGACAAACACACTAAAATCTACATTCAGTTATATGTTGGTGTGAGTTTAGCCAGAGTTAATACTTGACTAATTGATCATCTAATTAGACTAGTTTAGTCAAGTCGAGTATCTTTATCGACACTGTATACAACAACAAAACAGCAAAGCATCTCCCTGAGCCACGTGTACCAAATATAATATAAAGTGGTAAAATTATGAGGTGTAAGTTATAATATTATTTGATTAAAATGGGATTGATAAATTGTAATGTGAATTAAAAATGAAGTTGATAATGCATTTGTTATAAATGTATGAATTGTAATGTTCACTTTATTTGATCAAAGGCCGCTATATTAAATTGCTGTTGGTTTGATTAAACATTTTCATTCAATGCCATTTTTGTAAGGCAGCATTTATCATTTGTGTCAAAGCTGTTTGGAAAAAATGGAAAAACGTTATATTTATTTTATAACTTACTCTTTAACTGTGTCAAACGCAGTTTCACATATGACGAACTTTAAAGCTCAACATACAGCAAATGCTTATGTTTTTAAGTCAAGCAATTTCATGAATGCAAAGAGGAGGGCTTTCAGTGAAGGTAATAGGGAGGAGGTGAAGGCCATTCAGGGGGACCTGAAGGTTAAGATCAGGGAGGCGAAGTACAGGAGGAAGCTGGAGCGTAAACTCCGGCATGAGGAAAATCACTGGCTTCAGACCGACTGGCAGCAGAGTTGAAGGCAGCTTTGACAGGGCCAACGAACTTAATCTGTTCTTTAACAGGTTTGATTCAATGGCTCCTGCCCATCCCCCCACTAACTCAGCTGCTGTCTGCCCTTAAACATCTCCAACACCTCCAACCCCACTACTCCCCCCTCCTCCTCCTCACTGTCCCCCACCCTCCTGGGAGACTTCAATTCCCCTCTCCTCTGGCTCTAAACAACAGCCCTCTCCAGCCTGACAACTCCTCCCCTCCCCCATCTGTGACCTCTGTGTGCCTCACTGCTGACCAGGTGAGACAGCTGAGGAGACTCCACTCTAACAAAGGTTGCAGGCCCTGATGGTGTCCGCCCCGGCGTGCTCAAAAGCTGTGCCCTCCAGCTATGTGGAGTCCTTCACCGTGTCTTTAACCTGAGCCTGAGTCTCCAAAGGGTCCCTGTGATGTGGAAGACATCTTGCCTCGTGCCTGTACCAAAGACGCCACGTCCTAGTGGCTCCAAGGACTACAGACCTGTGGCACTAACCTCCCACATTATGAAGACCCTGGAGAGACTGGTTCTGGATCAGCTACGGCCCATGGTCAGACCTCTTCTGGACCCCCTCCAGTTTGCCTAACTTTATATCTGGATATTTTAACATTCTCCGTGACATGGGGGGTTGCCGTTGCACCGCCCTGTCTGGCACCCATTGCGCACAGCCATACAACCGCTTCTATGTGCACTGGTGAAAAATACCACTTGCAACCATGGCCTGCTACGATCTCTGCCATCTGCATGCAAGAGGCCAGGGGGACGCTTGAAGCTGGCGAGGTGCCACTAGACCCAATGGACCATTTCGACTGCCATTGCTTGTGTGTAGATTTAAACTTTGGAGCCTAAGGTTTTTGTTTTCAGGCGAACCTTATATTCCATTGAAATGGTGGGGTAGGATAGTCAGGATAGTCTAGTGGTCTGGGTCTTGGACTCCCAGCCAGAAGCCCCTATCTGCTCCATGTAATAGCACTATGTAATTGTAATTCACTTTGGATAAAAGCGTCTGCTAAATGACCTAATTGTAAATTGTAATGTTGAATTGTCACCTGGTGCCTGAATTTTGTGTTTTCCCTTACATTTCAACCGTAAATCGTTGAAGAAAATTAAGTGTTTGATGCACAAAATTTCATGCGGGAGGACCCCCAGACCCCCCATTGAATGTGTCCCCCCAATTTTCAAATGAAACTTACACCCATGACTGTTCCGCATGCCGGATGTCTCTGGCCCGTTATTTAGTAAGATGATACGCATAATTCTGAACAGATTTTTATCATTCATTGTTTATAATTTCATGTTTTAATTATGTTTTTGCCCAGGCAGAATTTTTTTTTTTTTTTTTTCTCATTCTGGGCAGCGAAGGGTCAGCCACCTTCCAAAAAAGTTGCCAGGTCAGAGGAGACAGTAAAGGAGACAGAGAAAAGCAGAAAGCTTTAGTGGCGCAGCCACCTATAGATGTAGCCTACTTAGTAAGTGGTAGCCTACTAAAGTAAGTGGTCAAACAAATGGCCATTCATCACCATAGGCACCACCAGCTCCTACTATTGGTGCTCTGTCTTGTTTTATCAGGTTTTCCAATTGTTTTCATTTCGACTTGTTCTGGTTTATTACGAACAATATGTAAAATTGCAGGTCGCAAAAATAATTTGGTAAGGCAGAAAGTTTAAGTTGCTCTGCCCCAAAAACATGTAATCAGTTTTAGTGAAACTTGGCAGCTCTGGAAAAATGGCAAAGGGCAAGAAAGGGAGGTTCTGGAAGCTTGCCACTTGTAAGGCTTCTTAGGACAAGGCGTAACCTTATGTAAATTCTGGGGTTTGGCCTTCTTGGCCTTCTCATTGGAGGGAAAAGGATGTGTCTGTTTTAAAAGAGAACTATTTTCTGATCTACTAATTAAAATAACTGGCTTTGCAAATATCAAAACCTTGTTACCCACATTTCATAAGCATAGAGGGTGTATAACTGATAATGTACATACCAGACATTGATTGGTTATTATGAGAATACCTTGAAATAACAATTACATATATCTGTTCCAAACATAATATTTCACGCATGTGTAAACACCTGTGGTAAGATAATACATACTATAACACATATGATAACAATAGTAATCATAGCAGTAAATATATATTTCTATTAAAATATACATCTTAACATACAAAATCTCTCTCTTTCTCTACGTGTGGAATGTGGTATTTACGACTGCGGTCTTAACCCATGCAGACACATTTCCTGAAATACAATATAAAACATTAAATGTCTTTCTCTACAATGAATTCCTAAACTTGGCAAGATATAATGTCTTGTATTGTATGTATTACGTCCCTTGAATAGAAGGGGTGTATTATTTCACCGGATTTCATGCACTCAGTGGTCCCGAGGACAAAATCACAACATTTCTTGGAGTTAATTTAAACTCTATGGCAATTGTAAACTATTGTTAGAATGCCATTTTCCAATGGTTTGTGTAATTAGAAGAGAAAGCAGGTAATCACCCATGGTTACCATGGTGACTCAGTTTGAAGTGTCACTATAGGATAATACTTCAGGCCTGTTTTTCTGGAATGCAGTTTGCTGCACTCCAAAAGTTGTCCATAGGCACAGGGGGGTTGTGACCGGGTGTGCTAGGATGTCTCCTCTATGTCTGCAGAGCCCAAATCACTACACCAAACAAATCAGCTTCTCTCATTCCCTTTAACAGCAGCGCGCTCTCTATCATGGTGAACTTCCAATTTTGTAATAAATGGTGAAAGTCCAGAAAAACTGACAAAACCATGGACATAAGCTGTCACTCACAGCTGTCAGTCATTGTCCGATATGTTGACGAGCATATCAGGAGTGCTTCCTGTGTTTGTTTTTTTAAAGTTTCAGGTTGGCGGTACGCCGAGTCATTGTTTCATTTTATGGAGATAAAAATGTCAGCGCTCAACTTCACAGAGAAGCAAAATGACACTTAGTGGAGTCACTTCAATTGTTTGACAATCCACCAAGAGAATTGTGTTGCTGGAAGATGCTGGCTCTGCAAAAATGCCAAAAAGTGCTACAACACGTTGTAATTTTACTTCAAGAATTGTGTATACAGTTGCCTTAAACCAGGCATGGGCAAATTAAGGCCCGCGGGCCATGTACGGCCCGTTAGGGTTTTTAATCCGGCCCGTCTAATTTATCTCAAACTATATTATTGAATGTAATTATTATTAAATCACATTCATTTTTGACTTCCCTGCAATTGCCGTGGAATTTGTTTCTCCAATGTTTCCCAAACGCACATGAATGCAGCATTACCTTCAACTTAACTTTTTCACAAATCGCACGCACATTGAGCCCTTGTGTAAAAATGAGCGTACCAAAGAAAAGAAAAGTGGACAGTGAGTGCCGAATGTTTAAGAAGGAGTGGACAGCAATATATTTTTTTACTGATGTCCGATCAACGTCTGTATGTCTGATATGCCAGGAAACTGTTGCAGTTTTTAGAGAATACAACATCAGCCGTCACTTTGCAACGAAGCATGCTAACTATGCTAGCAAGCAGTCAACGCAAGAATAGGCGGCTACTGCTGAGAGGTTGATGGCTAATTTACAAACTCAGCAACATTTTTTTCACCGACAAACTGCAATTCAAGAGTCCAGCACCAAGGCAAGCTTTCTACTAGCATTTAAATTAGCAAAGACTAGCAAGCCTTTCTCAGAAGGCGAGTTTTTGAAAGACTGCATGATAGTGACAGCAGGTCTCTTATGTCCGGAGAGCAAAGGCAAGTTTGAAAAGATCAGTTTATCACGAAGGACAGTGACTCGCC
>JAOEHI010000005.1:320898-339715 GCA_025447815.1 Percopsis transmontana
ATTATAACCTATAAGTTATAGGTTATAATTTCTGTATTATTTGCGGCAAAAATCATCCGTAAACATCCGGGTCAAAGGACAGGTAAGATGGCATGCGAATACTGTGAACTAGGCCTATGACACGGGAGCCTGGCCCTGTAGCTGCGGGTTACAAGGCCCCGTAGCTACAGTACGTGGCGTGTTATTGGCTCTGCCACCGAGCCGCCCCGTAGCTACAGTACGTGACGTGTTATTTGGCTTGTCCTCGACTGTTATTGGCTCACCAATGAGGTCTCACACAGCAGCTTGCTGCCTCGCACCAGGTTGCCGATGGTGATGTGGAAATAGGTGTTGCCGCTGCTCCAGTTGGAGATCTTAGTGAAGGGGTGCGTTGTCAGAATGTCCTATTGGAAACACAGGACGGGAGACTTTAGACACATGCACGCCTTCACGCACACATACAGACAGTCTTGCTCAGCAGTCGGACGCACAGCGTTGGGAAAATAGGGGATCAGTATGGGATGTTTTATATTACACAGACAAAGGTGAACTCACCTTAGACTTGGGATCAATCAGACTGACACCGTGTTTGTTGATCGCTATTAAGAGGGTTTCTGGGTAATTTGGATCAGTGGTTTGCTGCAGATGGAAGAAACCGAGAGAACTTCAGCATGCGACACATAGCTAATCTGTATTAGCGGTACAATAGGAAAAGGTCCCTTTACAACCTACATTGACCGTATACACATGAGCAGATACAGCTGCTGGATGGTTTTATTTACCTTTACTTCAAAGAAGGCTGAGCCAAAGGTGGGCCATTTGTAAATGGCCTTTAAGAAGGCAAGCTTGGCCTCATCACGAGTTTTCACGGAATGCTTGCTGTACAACGAGACAATGGACTGGCATGGGGGAAAAGTATGTAAATATTACAGAAAGAAAGAAAATATTTAAAAAAAATTATTCCACAACCTGATAAATCTGTTTTGACACATCAATATGTCAGCTAATCAATAGACATGTTGTCAGTTGTGAGGACAATGCTTGTTTTTTATAAAGATGCTACACTAACTGATGTGAAAGGTTTACAATGGAATTGGGATGTTTTGCAAAGTGTGTGTCTAACTTTCAATAGCTGTGTCAACCGTTCTGAGAGCATTACTGTGTAGATTTGTGTCACATCACTGAGAAACTGGAAAGCGTAGAGATTTTTCTCTTCTTGTGACGTTTTTATACTGAGGCATTAAGACCCATTGCATGTTTAAATCAGGGTTTTCACTCATTGGCCCGAGGCAGCAAGGCATCAAGGCAGCAGTCAAACAGGCCACATTGCCAGTCAGGCCAGCGGGAAGAGTCCCGGTCTTCCCGACGCCCAGTCCGACCGTGCATCCGAGTACGTAATGCACTGCGGTGGTAAGACTTGGTGGCCACAGGGGTTCACCTACATGGAACTTCGGTGGCCACAGCGTAACTTTTGTGGCCACGGGCCATCGGGGCATGGTTCATGTCTAACCCTGGGTGTATATTCAAATTACCGAACCGGGGTTACCTGGAAGCGAACTCTATATCAATAAACAGGAAGTGCTATATGAAGGAGAGGGTTAACCCTCACTAAATGCTTAAAATTTTAAGAAGCCCAGTTTAACATTTTCAGCTCTGCCTCACCCTCTTCCAGTCGTCAGGAGAGAGATGTCGGATCTGGTCCTGAGGGATCAGGTCCTTGAGAATCTTGGGAATGTTGGGGAAGTGGGATTTGTCTTCCTCAAACTTAACCCTGTAGATCAGAGCGGCCAGCTGGTGCACCTCCTCTCTGGAACACTTGTGGTAGCCGCGCAGATATTTCGGCAGCTCCTACACAAAGAGGGAAGAGTAATCCACTTCCACCTGTTAGCGATAAACTAGTCTCTTATTTTTGTATGTGGCACTTAACGTCTATTTATTGTCGACCAGCTCTCTTAATTGTGCCAAATCTCTCTCTCTCATTGGTTGATCATGTTTTGACGCAAAACATTCATGCTCAGTGACTGACCATTGTGACACCTGGGATAGGAGTGTTTATAGCTAGTAAAATAACTGGAACCAATGTAGCATAGCATTAAATCCCGCACCTGACTTGAACCCAGATCTCTGGAGAGGGAGGCAGACGCGCTAGCAAGGGACACCAATGGCCTATAGCATCTGTCACTAGCACGTATATTTAGGTGTCGGGGAGTGAGGTTTACTCTGCACACTGCTTGCCACCGTTACACAAGCATTTTGGGATAGACAATCCCAGTGTTGCATTAAGAGCTTACATGGAGGACAGGGACAAAGGACAATAATAGACAACAGGTCTTAAATAAAGGGAATGAGCTCTTCAGATGCGTGAATACAACATCCTCAGCGAAGAATGCGAACAAGGCTTCTCTCAAATGAACTTAATATGTACGTAGAGCTGTGCTCACTTCACACAATGACAATTTCTGCAAAAATAAGTGATTTATTGCTTGCAAATCCTATATTGTGAATAACCATAAACATAAACCATAAACAACAAAAATGTAACACTGGAAGAAAACTAATTTTAAAGAAGCTCAATGAATAGAGATGCTACTTACAGTATATTCTGAAGACTATAAGAACTAACCTGGTAGTAGTGGAAGATGGTGTCGGCCATGTTGTCTTTTCCTGGCACAGTGTTGGTCCACAACTTCTTCATAAAGAATACCTGATAGGTCAGTGAAGGCACTACACCTTGACACACAAAATGACAAAAAGGGGCACTTAGACAAAGTCACTCCACACTTCTACCAATGTAAGTCTAGCTGTTTACCATCTTTTGCATGTCGGGCTTTTTTGATCCAGTCAGTCAGGTGCCTCACAAAGTCAAAGAAGAAATCTCCATCAGGGACACTAATAACCTGGAGAACCAATCACAGATTTACTTTTTAAACATTTCCTAAAAATTTTAATATAGTGTTCCCCAAAACAATATTTGGGGATATTGTCAGGATAAATTAGTGGTTAGGATGGTCGACTCCAAGCTGAAAGGTCCTGGGTTCCTGTAGGCATTCATTGAGGAAGCTGCCTAACTCATACCTACACCTTAATACTGTAATGTCTCTGTGTTTTTGTGATCTATGGTTTTGTATATATGTATTTGATGCAAGAAAATTAGACCATTGGCGATAACGTTGGCCATTTATCATAATGACTGTTTCCACTGGGTCACTTCTGCTGCAAAATTGATTTACGGCATCAAGACCGAAACGTTATTGTCATCTTACCTCATCAATTTACAGTTTTCAATACAACTGATATTCTGACTAAACTGTTGCTACAGTTTAGTCAGAATGTCTCAAAGCAATGGGACTTGGGTACCGTAGTCTACGGGAAAATGTAGTCTTTACTCTAGTATACACTGTTGCTTCTGCAAAACTCCACGTAGCTTTGTAAGCCAACCAACATAAACATTAACTTTGTCAACCTGGGAGTTAAACTACCTGAAACCCATTGGGAAAAACAACATGAGACCAATGAGTACCTGTCACCTGTCTAGAGTCTCTCATTACCTTGTCAGTGATCTTGACAAACAGGCTGAATCCCTCAGGAGACTTCAGCATCAAACGGCCGGAGATGTTCTGACAGAAGTCTTTGGCCTTGGTACTTGACTCCACCTCAAACACCTGTACGCAAAAAAAAGGCTAATAGTCATGAAAGTTACACATATGTGGTCATATCTGAATTAACTTCCTCATTACCAACATTTAGAAGTTGCTACTATATATACCCATATTTGCGCAGTTCATGTTAAACAAGGAAAACATTATCAGTAATTATAATCCAAAGCTGAGGGCTTCAGAAGGCATACTGTAGCTACAAACCAGGCACTAGGATCTTTGACCTCTCACCTCATCAGCGTCATCCGGGAAGTAGACTTTGTGGAAGATCTGAGTGGTCTTGTGCTGGATGGCTTCAACCTCCACAAGGTGAGGGGGGTATTTCCTAGACCCATTCCTACAGCAGAGAGGAAGGACGAAGGTTAAAGACGGGCTTGAGTGATGAATACTTCAAATGAAAGCTTGACAGAGAAGAAAAGGAAGAAGGAGAAATATACTGACAATGCTTCCAGATGATTAAATACGATGGCCAAAGGAATATGTCATCTCAAAAACCAGCACATGGACTTTAAGTTAAAGAGTTAAACAAGCTACAGTGAATGCTTTAACAAAAGCTTGCTATTACGTTACTACTACAAAAAAGTACACACAATACTACATTGGCAGGCAAATTCCCAGACAGACTGAAAGAGTATATGTATGTGTATATATATATACTGTGTATATAAACAGCATATACTGTATATGTGTGTGTGCGCACCTTAAGGCCTTTTGGAGGCGCTGCATGCAGTCGGGGGCCAGAGGGTGGTGTTTCATGGACTGTAGGAACCTCTGGACATGAGGTAGCAAGGTGTTACTGGGTGGGTACAGACCCGTACATAACCACAGCAGCTCCCAGCCCTTCTCCTCGCTGTACCTACACACACACACACACACACACACACACACACACGTGTGCTTTGTTAGTTGTATTTAACAGAAACAGTGTTTAAGCCCCTGGAAACCTAGTGTTCGGCGGGAATTACTGATTCCATAGTTCCATGGTTAACTAGCTCCAAATGTGATGATGTCAGCAAACTGCACATACTCAGGAGAACCAATGCTTTAAGGGCCGTAATTCAAATTAGTTAATATACTTTCTAACCAATGCAGTCCTCTATACAAGAAAATACAAGTAACTACTAGGCTATTGCTAGGTGTCAAATTGATACAGTAATGAACGACATGAAACTGACAGCTGCCGGTCATCGTTCATGCGCCAGCATTATTTGGTTTAAAACCACAGAAATATAACCAGGTAGTCGATGTATGTGACAGCGTAGCTTGACACGATGAAGAATATACACACTCATTGGGTTCTCTAGCAATTAAAAGAGTTATAATATCAGTGTGCACAGCTTGCTGTATGCATGGCGTGCGTGCAGCAGACTCACTTGATTTGATTGTCAGTAAGCTGTTTAAGGATCTGACAGAAAATCTCATCTTTGAGGGGTTCGGCCTTCAGGGCCCCTTCAAAGATCTGGTCTGTCAGCTCGTTGACAGAGCGCGCGCGTTTGGACGGGTAGTCGCCCATATATTTCATCATAGGTAGCAGCCAGGGTCAGGGATCAGTAAACACAGGAACACCATGTTAGCTAGCCATAGAACCTAACACAAGTTAGCTATATAAGGTAAACGACAATACAATCGAAAATAGCAGTTAATAGCTCCCCTAGAATAGATCTACAGTATATCCTACTGTAGCTGACACAACAGTAAAGGATATCGATGAAGGCCAGGCAGGCCTCCTGGGAGAGCTCTTCATGGGCCAGGACCTTCTTCAGCAGAGGTTGTTTGAGAGGCTCCCTGGTGCAGCTCCATAGCCGCTCCTTCCCCCGTGTCTTGGTGATCATCACCCTGCTTAGAGTGCTCTTCGGAGGGGCCCTGGATATACGCAGAGAGGGTCGAAAGAATCAAAGAAAGGAAGACAATGGAGGGTGAGGATGACATGAGATGATGGCTCTCACAGCTACACAGTCTAGAAGTAGAGTCTCGCGCTGTTAACTTACTGTACTAAATAAAGAAGCAAATATTTGTATTTTGAAGTTATCGTGTCGTGTAGTTAAAACATGTACCTGTACCCAAATACGAAGATATACCAGAGAACAAATGCAGCGATCTAGTTTTTGTTAGAAACTTCTTTGTCATTCATTTTTTAATTCCTTGGATACAAGTGAACGAAATGTTGTTTCTCACGGACCATGACCACATGAAATAACACGACATGACAGCTAACATAACTACATAAAGTAGCGTTTATGTTGTGTGATACTTTAACACGTTGTTTTACACTTTGATCGCATTTATTGCTCACTGGCTACTCTGGCTGGAAACTTCTGTTTGGCACTTTCATTATGTGTGTGGAAATGTTCCACACTTTTATCTTACAATGAACACAATGTGTTGCTCTTCACTGACACCCAAATACAGTGTATAAATCTACAATAGGACAGCAAAAAGGGAGTGAGTTGTCTGTAGTAATAGAAACGGTCAACAGAAAAGCTGCTTTGTGTATATTTAGTATATTTACACTGTCATTGGTCAGATTTTGAGGTTATTTACGGACAAAGAACAGTTCTAGGGTTATTCCATTTCTTTAGGTCCTCGGGGGGAGGAGCAACTGAACGGGAGAGCAGGACCGAGGGTCAACGTCACGTTGAAGAAGTGAAACTCAAAGCTAGTAAAAATCGCAGTAGCAGTCCAGAAGGTCTTTCTCTCCCAGGACAAGAAGGTGATTTAGATTTCTAGATCAGAGGTGAGTACACGCTACACAAAGTTTTATTTTAGTAAATTATGTACAGAAGAATGCCAATCTTTATGAAAATAATAAAAGTTTAGTTTTTTCTACATTTTGCTCCAAGGTTGCAGTAAATTGAAATACAAAAGAAACACTATATATATGCTAATATGTAAAGAGAGGGAATTAGATTTATCCTGTGAAATCATAAAGGAAGTTCCGGACTTCCTGTGCTTACGCTGACATCACGTTTCATAACATTAATGCAGAGCAAGGTTATGGAACTATCTCCTTTAAATTTGATTTTGATTGAGGTGGTGAAGCCTGGCAAGGATTTGTTTCATAAACCATATGTTCAAAACGATAGTTTTGTCAGTAATGATTAGTCATATTCATAAATAAACTGAACCAATATAATAATATGGCATCAATGTAGTTGCTTATGTATTTCTAAGCAAGCATGTTGTTTTCTAGGAATGGCTTCTGCCAGCAGTCTCCTGTCTGAGGAGCAGTTTCTGTGTTCCATCTGCCTGGACGTGTTCAACCGTCCAGTCACCATACCCTGTGGACACAACTACTGCAAAACCTGTATCACACAACACTGGGATAGTAAAGTGTCCCAGTACCAATGTCCCATGTGTAATCAACCTTTCAACACAAGACCTGAGCTGAGGGTCAATACCTTCATATCTGAGATGGCGGCTCAGTTCAAAAAGTCAGTTAAATTGAAAGACAGTAGCCAGTCAAACCAACATAGCACAGAACTAGGAGATGTTTCCTGTGATGTCTGCACCGAAACCAAGCTCAAGGCTGTGAAGTCCTGCCTGGTGTGTGTGGCCTCTTACTGTGAAACCCACCTGGACTTGCACCAGACTGTCACAGGTGTAAAAAAACATCTGCTGATCAATCCGATGGCGAATCTAGAGGCCAGGTTGCGCAAGAAACATGACAGAACTCTGGAGATGTTCTGCAAGACTGAAGAGGTGTGTGTGTGTCTGTTCTGTAGTGAGTTAGACCACAAGCTCCACCTGGTTGTTCCTCTGAAGGAGGGATATGATGGAAAGAAGGCTCAGATGGAGCAGACAGAGGCTGAAGTTCAGCAGATGATCCAGGAGAGACGACTCAAGATCCAGCAGATCCAACGCTCAGTAAAACTCCGTGAAGACAACGCAGACAGACAGTTAGCAGATGGTGTAAAGGTCTTCAGTGATCTCATGCAGGCCATCAAGATGTGCCAGGTTAAGCTAATTGCCTCGATTCACGACCAGCAGAAATCTACAGAGAGACAAGCTGAAGGCCTAATAAAAGAGTTGGAGAAGGAAATCACGGAGCTAACCAAGAGGAGATCCAAGCTAGAGAAGCTCTTATGCACTTTAGATCACCTCCACCTCCTCCAGAGCCTCCCATCTCTGAACCCCCTTCCTCACACACAGGACTGGACCAAGATCAATGTCCATCAGCCATCTTACGTAGGAACTGCGAGGAGAGCAATTGATGAGATTGAGAAGACAGTGAATGTGGAGATGAAGAAGCTACATGAAGCTGAACTGAACAGGGTCCAGCAGGATGCAGTGAATTTGACTCTTGACGCTGAAACAGCTTATCCTTATCTGGTCCTGTCCGAGGATGGAAAACAGGTATATAATAGAGGTGTACTGAAGAAACTAAAAGACAACCCAGAGAGATTTACTGGAGCTGCCTGTGTCTTAGGAAAGCAAAGCCTCTCTTCAGGGAGATTTTACTTTGAGGTTGAGGTTAAAGAAAAGACCGACTGGGATATAGGAGTGGCCAGAGAGTCCGTAAAGAGGAAGGGGACAATCCAACTGAGTCCCAATAATGGATTCTGGAGTATATGTCTGAGGAACAAAAGTGAGTACAAAGCTGCTACTGACCCTGTTGTCCGTCTGTCAGTCAGAGAGACGCTTCAGAAGGTGGGAGTGTTTGTAGATTATGAGGGGGGTCTGGTCTCCTTTTACAATGTGGAGAAAAGGGTTCATAGCTACTCTTTTAGCGGCTGCATGTTTACTGAGCCTCTCTACCCATACTTAAGTCCTTATATAAATAAAGGTGGGAAAAACTATGTCCCCTTGATCATAACTCCGGTCAATAAAAGATTGAGTTAAAAATTAAACCCACGCTACATAATGTTATAGTTTATGATTTGTTCTATTGTATTTCTTGTAACCTGTTAAACCATTCTGTTCTGTAACAAAACAGCAGTACTATACATTTGAGTTTAGTGAATTGAACCTTATATATTATTCTTTTAACAGTTTGTTTTTGATCAGTTGGCTGGAGTTTTATCATTGATGAGAACCAACAATATATTATATCATTGATATAAACCACAATAAATATTTATATATTTTTTTAACGCAAACAAAAAGGTTTAAATGTGAAAGTTATTGTCATAATAAAATAGGGAAAGTGTATGTATTGAACAAATGATGTTGGATCTAGTCCTATCTGGATCTGTGAGCTTTGTATTTTTGTATAAAAAAAAAACAGAGCTCGCTCTCCAAATCAGGTTTCATGTGACATTATCATTGCATTTTTTTACTGAGCAAATCTAGTAAAATCACGACCAAGTAATGCACCTGAAGTAGTCATAGGAGAATTCCTCCAGCGTGTAGGGTTTAACTTTCTCCTCGCCGTCAGCCAGGACAAGCTGGGCCATGGTGATGGACTGTCTCCTCTGATCTGGGGTCATGGTCACTAGGGCCTGGGGGAGGAAGGAAACAACCATGAGAGGGAAGAGAAACCGAGGTAAAAGACCGGAGTTGGAGCCTTTGGAACACATCCAAATGAATGAGGGGTTTCAGATATAATATCTGTGAGAGCCATTTGGTTTAATGTTTATTATTTGTTGTTGTTAAACCTCCCGCCACCAGGGGTAGCTATGGCGCTGTCAATTTGGCTGCAACAGAGTTGATTTAATCACGGTCCAACAGGGCACAGCGGTCCGAAGGGAAGGGAGCAAACAGTTTTTCGACCGTGCAATGTGTTATGAGTGGTATTATTTTATTTTGTTTGGTGTTTACACCTATGAATGTACTCTGTGTGGGAAAAACTGCACGAGTTTACAGTAAATCCTTACTGGCAACGTTGGACATTGGATCACATAGTGCACGCGTCTTAAATATCATCCAGTCAGCAACCGTAGTGGCCTTTTTTGAACAACAACAATGTCAATACACTGAATGACTGAATGGCACCTTATTGTTTACTCATCCAGATTCTGTCGTTGTTGTGTATCGTGTTTACAAATGTCACAAATAATGGAACACCAGAATCCTTTGGCATTGGCGGTGACACTGTGGGATATTTTGAAGGCCTACTCACCACTATATCATACTGTGGCCTGGTGATGGTTGGCAGCACGTAGACGCAGTCGGCGGGGAAGTCACCCCTGCGCTTGGTGCGGTCGTTGACGCCGTGGGCCCAGCCGGAGGTCATGACGTGCTCCCCGGTGTGGTCGTCCAGCATGATCAGGTCCCCCTTGGAGAAACCCAGGAAGGTGGAGTCCGCGCCCTCTACCAAGAGAGATTGTTTTTTATGTCTCTAGAACTTCCCTTTTGAGCGTCGATACAACACATTCAGGTTGACCATTTGGTGTCTTGAATAAACCCAATGGAGCTGGGAGCCAAATGTGTTGACTCCCATGACTTTTTTATTGGGAAACTGATACCTAGAGGCCTCATTGACAATAGGGTAAAATATTGCTAAATACTGCCATCCGGTGGCAGTACTAAGGTAATTTGTTAATCTTCAAATAATCAGTGATGACAAAACAAAACAAAAACACTGGGGCATTTTAATTAACTTTCTTCCCCAGATCAATTATATTTAGAAGTAGCTAAACACACTCCAGACAACCCAAACTGTTTGTACAGAAATATGGCATTCATTGTCCTGGGCCTCACAAACCAGAGTCAATCACCTGTGGGATTTGCTGGAGCCACTGAATATTAAAAAATAATCCACATTGCTAACATTTATATATTTGATCTCTAAATCTGGCATCGTGTCAAAGGAGAGAGCGCTGCAATATAAGTATCAGTAAGTCTCACCTGGGTTGGGGCAGTCCAGCAGGGCTACAGCGTACTTGGACCTTCTCCGCAACCCCTCCAAGAAGGTGACCACTAGATCGCGGATGTCTTCGGCATTGTTGGAGGTGAAGGTGTACTCGTCTCCCTTAATGGTGGCTAGAGTGAAACTCTGGCCTTGGAGCTTACCCCCCCTGCCATGGTAAATGGTAAATGGACTGCATTTATACAGCGCTTTTTTTTGTAACCCACGGGCCACCTAAAGAGCTGTTCCGCCGCCCCAATAAAGGGAAGGATGACTAACTGTGTCCCTTTATTTATTATACATATAGGATCTAAACATTCAAAGTTATCTGGGCAATACGATTGCCTAGTGCCTCTCCCAAGTACAAATAGTAATAGAAATAGAAAATAATATAAATAAACAGTATTTAAGTTGATTTATTTTGCCTACTATACTTTAAAAGCAATATTTTGTGACTATTTACCTTATGACTAAAGGCAAACCTTTAAATTGGAATGCAGGTTTGTACTCAGGATCTCATGAGGCCAGGGAGCGGTGAAGCAAGTGCTGATAACTCGGCAACACCAACGTACCTGCTACTAGACACAGCAGTGATTTCTGGGAAAGAGAGTTCTAGAAGGACTTGCTCCTGTTCGTCCACAAAGTAAACACCAGTCCAATTCACTGCGACTATCACGTCATTCTTAGGCAGGCTGGGGCCTATGGGACAATATACAATGAAAAAGGGGTTTAGGTAGGATTACATAAATTATCTCAAATATAGAGCCTGGCTCTTTATGTCTATCATAATTAGGGGTGGGTATTTTTCCTGACATAATATCGATACAGAAAATCAGAATATCACTACTTTGTTTGGAAAGTTATTTTGCAATTGCGTCCAATTTCAGAGTCGCACTATTACAGAACTTTTTGTATTTTACTGGATTTGTTCCCTAAAATATCTCATGTAGTTTTATATATCCAGATTATACTTTGTAACAATTCTCATTAGGAATTGAATGTAGCGTTGAATCAATATCATGAATCATACCATGAGAAATCTAATCAAAATCTAATCCTATCGGTGTTGAAATGCGACACTCAGAATCAGACAGCACTGTGAGATCCATCCCTAATTCCACTATCCCCCCGAGATTTACCAACCGGAGAATTTGAAGGCCTCGTAGAAGCGCGAGAACAGCAGGGGCCACTTGAACCGGGCAAAGTCCACCACATCTTCTTTCACCTTCTGTGTGTCCAGCCTCTTCTTGGCGTACAAT
Source organism: Percopsis transmontana (assembly GCA_025447815.1). Classification (NCBI taxonomy): domain Eukaryota; kingdom Metazoa; phylum Chordata; class Actinopteri; order Percopsiformes; family Percopsidae; genus Percopsis; species Percopsis transmontana. The sequence goes on from JAOEHI010000005.1 coordinate 332,580, forward strand.
CCCTGTGTTAGTTGAGCACTCGCGGTTAGCTAAACACACTCTCAACTTCGTGCTGTCATAACATATAGAGGTGGGGCGCGGTACAACGGTGAACACGCCACCGCAGGGCATAGAGCTGTTCAGCTTGCTTAGCCGTATGTTAGAAGCGTTAGCATGAAAGCGTTATCGTACATTAGCATACACCATGCATTCAATACTGTCGACACACTCGTCTTGACCAGTGGTTCTCAAACTGTGGGTCAAAAAAACATCCCAACAAATAAAATATATACAAATCTAAATTTCTACTTGTATTATCTTTAAAAAAATGTGAATACATTTTTATTAGTGTTCATAGTTGTTTGTATGCTTATGCTTTATGTTATTGAATAATATGCCCCTCAAAGGGGGCACAAGCTAGGAATCCCGTCTAGGCTGAGCAGACTTATCCTTGGGGTCGGCTCTGTATTTATTTTGGCACCTTTTTGTGGGCGTCGACGATGAGCTGGGCCCACTTCTCAGGGGTCTTGGTTGTGGATATCTCTCTGTCGGGGATGTAGGAAGAAATGAGACTGAGCAGGCGGTCCAGCAGGATCTCAGGCCCATAGTCCACATAGTATTGCTGAGAGGCCAGCTCCGCCAGCTCCTCCTCCTGACTCGCAGGGACAAAGGAAGCAGGATACACAGATAATCATGTAATCAAGGCGTTCCAGACTGTTCCTTTTCTGCGTCGATCAACTTTTGGTTGATCACGTAGAATATGTATTACCGTATGTTGATTAGATTTATGGTTGCCAAATTGGGTGCCTACTGGTGTAGTGGGGGGGGGGGGGGAACTATAGTGTGTCTATCTCCTCTTAAGGCTAATCTTGAACTTCCAGTGGACCTTAAATCACTTAAGGTAACGTTAAGTAATCTGTAAGAACCCAATTCCCAACCAAACAGCGTACGGACAGCACTTGACAGCCAGTGGGGTAGTCTTACACCCTATCTAGATGTGCCTATCCTCTCTGGTGTTGCTGTTTGAAGTAAAAGTATCACTACCTGTGCACCTCTTGATGGTCCTTCCAATGTCGCACTTAAAGGGCCCATGCAGTCTTCGTACAGTGTTTTCAAAGCATCCCTGGCTTCTAAAGAAGTCACTAGGTTTTTTTTTCTCTCATAAATAGGTCTATAAATGTTTTATATAGTTGTTTGTAACTTTATCTAACTCTATGTGAAGTCGGTAGCAGTGGGTGTGTATATTATTAAAGTAAGGGAAAGCAGTGATTGGCTCATTAGGAGGACACAATCCATTATAAACGTTTTAAATTGTTGTTTGTAACTGTATCGAACTCTCTGTGAAGTCGGTAGCAGTGGGTGTGTATTATTAAAGCAAGGGAAAGCAGTGATTGGCTCACACCAAATTATAGATGATTAAAAACCAACTAGAAACCATGTGGCTCTTGCTACACACCCTCTCACAGCGATACTCTCCAAACTTGACCCCTCGGACGATCTGCTGGTAGATGAGGTTAGTGGCCACGCAGTCCTCGGCAGGACCGTGCCAGGGTGTGAATATCTCCTTCCGGAAGAACAGCCTCCAGGGGGCGTTCCTCTCCTGGGCGCCCTGCTCCTTGGCGTACTGCTCACACTGGGACACGGCGTCCATCACGTGGTCGCTGCCGCTGCCCAGAGATGACACCTGTTTCGGGTCGTTACGCGGCAAGCGGAGAGAAATTAGATCATTACAATTTGGCATTTAGCAGATGCTTTTATCCAATGCGACTTACAATGACATGGTGCTATTACATGGAGCAGGTAGGGGTTAGGCATCTTGCTCAAGGATGCTTACAGGTAGGCCGACTCTGGGGCTTGAAGCTACGACCTTCTGGCTGGGAGTCCAACACCCAGACCACTAGACTATCCTGCCTCCTAAGATAAGATAAGTAGTCTGAAATATCTTTTATATTTTACCTTTTATCTTCCAAAAAAGGAAACTTTGCAAGAATTCGAAAGGAATTCTAATAGATTCACAGAATAACCTCATTCTACTCTCAGTTTGATTCATGAAACTTCTTCCCTCTTTGAAGGTTGGCACAACAAGCCACCACGTCCCAAAATGACACGTTTACAAAATGTGTAGTTACTGTACCATGTTTTCCTCAACCAGATGGTTCCTGTACCTTGTCGAAGAGGGCGATGTAGAGAGAGAATCCAAAGCGGTCTTGGAGGCTGATCTTATCTGCCAGGGCGTTGCACAGCTCACTGGCGGTGGTGGCAGAGTCAGCCAGAAGAGTCTTAGTGGTGCCGTCCATAAACGTCACAGGTAGCATGATTGGCTTCTTAGACTTGGTGGCCTGGCGGGAAACAACCAACCAAATTCACAACAATCTTGTATCGTGCAAAATGCCAAAAAGCATTTCCTTTACAAGGTGAATACAGAGTTTATACCCATGTACTGTACATCAGCCAAACACTCCCATTGCTAGTCAGAAAACCCCTGTAGACCCACACAGGCATTCTGAGATAATGAGGCTAATTAGACTTCTTCTCAGGAGTGTGTTGGCATGGCCAGATATCGCTTGACTGACATCGCCCTGACTGTTGCACCTATGAGGGCGTGGCAACTGACATCGTCTTGTGGGTATATGTAGTTTGCTGACCTCAGCATATTTATAGCATAGCTCTACATGAGAAGAGGTCTTATCAGCCAAAACAGGCAATTACAATTAGGGGACGCTTTTATCCAAAGCGACTTACAATTACATGGAGCAGATAGGGGGTTAGGCCTCTTGCTCAAGGCTCAAGGATGCTTACAGGTAGGCCAACTCTGGGGCTCAAACCCATGACCTTCTGGCAGGGAGTCCAACACCTAGACCACTAGACTATCCTGCCCCAGGCACCCTCATCGTTTTCTAGACTGAAAGGGACACTTGCATTTACTTTTAGCTGTTATATTTTAAATAATGTGACATAATTTGTTTTTCTTTGAAATAATTGTATACTGTCACCATTCTTTTACGCGTCCTGTTCTACTACAAAAGCAGCTAGTAAGACCCCCACTGCTAACACAACTGACTGATTATGATGGATGCCTCTGTCAGCTATATTTGTGTAGAAGTGCATTGGTGGAGATGAGCAGGCACCTGTAGCTCCAACCAAGATGGCGGCTGGGTCCTGGTCAGATTGACAAACGTTCTCCTCAACCTTTCCTCGCAGTATGGAGCGTAACCAGGGGGTCCGCCCTTCATAAACATCCGTAAATACTGGGGATAGAGGCAAAAGAGGGAAAATATGAATAGAGAGAGGAATACGTGTCAGCAACTGGTGTTAGTGAGTGATAGGAGTGGGCCGACACTAGACACTAAAAAGACACTACAGAAAAAGAAAACTGAAGCCAAACAAACTCCTGCCTCAGAAATCACATGTGCTCACACTGGTGTTGGTTCAAAACCCCTGAGGACCTTGTGTCTGTTTCACCTATACTTTGTATACCAACGTCATAAAGCTATAAAAAATATAATATTATTTACATTTACATCTAGAACACCATCTAAACAACAAAAAACCTTTAAGATTTTTTTTCTAAACCCTAATATGGTTATTACATTTTACTGAGATTGAGAAATTATTCATTAATATTTTCAACAAACCGACTTAAACATACTAACAAAACACACAAACAATCGTGACGTGGGCGAGTGAGTTTTAACACAGTGAAATACCACCTCAAAGTGAGCAATTTACATATTTACTCACTTTAACAAACTTTTCGGAGGGGGCGAAGCATCCCACACAGAGCGACAGCAGGATCCATCCACGGGCGTGGCTACTTTTGGACGGGTTCTGCATTAACTGCTTACAGATCTGACAGTAGATCTCATCCCTGGAACGGGAACCAATTACAGCCACAGACAGATTCACAGCACAGTTAACACACATTTCAGTGTATCATCTATAGTAGGTACTGTGATATGACAATGTGCAGTGCTAAATTATTTCAGGGAACACATTCAGTCAATAGTCCTGTATAGTCCTTACAATAGTCCTTACAGTAGTCCTTACAATAGTCCTTACTATACTCGCAGGATGGGTGGATGTAAATTAGTTGCATTATTATACATAGTAACAAATTGATAATAGGCCAAATCAAACAAAGTGAAAATTTACCACTCACAAGGCTGTATACGTAATTCTGGTGCTACACTAGTGCAACTGGTTTTCAGTTAGCTGAAAATCATTTTATTTATTCACTTTTTGGAAATGGCATGTGTTCAACTTGGTTTGTTTATCTTCTAATACTGTTCCAGGCGCATTGTGTGACGCAGAAACCAACGGCATTCAGTTGGCCATCGTGTATGTCAATCAAAATACCTCTTCAAGTCAAGTAGGCGGGTCTTTGCACAGTTAGCTAACCCAGATTTTACGCGAGTAAAGGCTGGCTCTGCGAGACTAGTGAAGAGCTAAACACAGCAGTAGGTGAAAGGTCACCTGAGGGCGGGCCTCAGAATGCCATTCCCAATGATGAAGTGGAGTTTCTCCAAGTTGGAGGTGGGCCGGTCTTCCAGCATGCTGTTCCCCTGTACTCTGTAGTCCCCTTCTGTCAAACGCCTGGTGACCTATGAGGGAGGAGAACCCATTTTGTCAAACGCCTGGTGACCTATCAGGGAGGAGAACTGATTTTGTCAAACACCTGGTGACCTATCAGGGAGGGGAACCCATTTTGTCAAACTCCTGGTGACCTATCAGGGAGGAGAACCCATTTTGTCAAACGCCTGGTGACCTATCAGGGAGGAGAACCCATTTTGTGCCACAGTCACCTTGCCATATAAACCAGAGGATGTATACCTTGGAATGAAGGGCCGGATGTGTGTCTCACCTCCTCAGTGATCTTAGATTTCCTCTTCAGGGTGAGAGACACTAGTTTGTGTCTGATGCTGTTCCTCTTTTGGCTTTCTATGGGGCTGTTCTGTAAACACACAAAAATACAATATACATACACTGTTTATTTTATATTATACATACTGTGTACTGTACTATACTGCAAAAATAGAATAGAAAACAATAGCCAGGTATTAAGGCTCATTAGGAGGACACTATTTCTGGGAATAAGGGAATCGCTAGGTAATCAGTCCCACTATAAATACATGTAATACATTTAAAGGTATACTAACTAACATATAAACCATCATCTGGACCCGCGCCCTCCTCCTCTCACCTCCTCCTCCACCTGCAGCTCCTGCAGCTCCCTCTTGTAGCTCCTCTTGCCCAGGGTCTCGTAGATCTTGGTCATGACGGGGATCTTCTCGCTGCCGTCGTTAGCGGCCACCTGGCACCTGGGCTCTGGCAGGTCCCCCATGAACCTCAGAACAGTGATCCACACGGCTAACGCAGCCTGCGGGAGAGGGAAGGGCAGGGGGGGAGGAGAGGAGAGGGGAGGGGAGGGGAGGGGAGAAAGCAAGAGAGAAGACGAGAGAGAAGACAAGAGGAAGGAGAAAAGTAGAGCACACTTGACATCCAACCCCATGCAGCTCTACAGTGCTGTATTACTTAAAGTAGACACTGCAGTATCTCAGCAGTAGTGTGCTGTAGGTGATATATTGACTCCAAACACATAAGGAGAAAATGAAATACCCCTCCCAACATGTGTTGTTCATTGCTTGCATTGGGGGGTCTGAATAACGTATGTATACATTTTGTAAGATAATAATTACAATTAGGTAATTTAGCAGATTCTTTTGTCCAAAGCGAACGAACCACCGCTCTAGCAGACCGGAGGTCCTGACCACAGGTGTGTAAGGAGGTCAAACCCACCAGCTGGTCGCCCTCGTCCTCGTGGAAGAGCAGGGGCTGCTTGAGCGCTCTCCGGATGTACGTGTGCGTGGAAACACCCTGGAAGTACGTGGCGGCAAACTTGGAAAACTTGTACTCCGACAGGTCCTCCCCGTCCTCGGCGGGGAGCGGGGGTGCGTTGTTCAGCGCCTCCTCCTCCTCCTCCTCCTGCTCCTCTGCCCCCTCCCCCCGAGGAGCGCTCTCCAGGTCCTGATTGGTTGGACAGACAGAATTCACTTGAATGCACAAACGCAGAGCACGGACAATAAATAAATATAGAAATAAAATCAATAAAGTAGGCACTATAGGTTTTTAACCATTTTAGAGAGACATATATAGCCATGGAAAAACAGCAATTTTTTTAAATACAATAAATTAATTAATAAATAATAAATATAATATATATATATATATATATATATATATATATACTGTATAATATATATATATAATTTTCAAAATTATTTAATATATTTTTCAAAATATTTTTTATATTAATATTATTATATATATTAAAATGTGCAGTGGTCTCCTAATTTTTTCCATGGCTGTATTTACCATTTAGCAGTTAAGAGTGTTTATCATGCCATTTTATAATGTAGTTTAGCAAAATCAAAAACTTGAAGAGCTATTATCCATTCAAGCTGTCCACCCACACAGGTGGCTAGAGTTCTTTTGTCTGATCAGACTCTTGTTGGGGTGACGATGGGCGGAGCTATGCTGCAAAATTGCTGAGGTCAGCAAACGGCATAAAGAAGGTGTCGGTTGCCCCGGCGTCCAACAGAACTGACATAGCAGAGGGCCAATGAGCCACTGTTTTAGATTCGGTGTCTCATTGGCCCTCTCATTGGCCCTCTCATTGGCCCTCTCATTGGCCCTCTCATTGGCCCTCTCATTTCACCTCGAACCCGGTGGGCGCCCGTCCCTCCTGGTTGGGCAGGGGCCCCACGTTGCCAAGGAAACCGAACATGCGGTCCACCAGGTCCGAGTGGTCCACGGGCTTCTGCTTCTCCCTCTCCATCTGCTCCAGCAGGTCCTTCTTCCGCCGCGCCTCCTCCCTCTCCTCGCGCTCCCGCTCCTCCTGCTGCTGGGCCAGTCGGACCAGGCGCTCCTGGTGCTTCCTGTCAGCCTCAGCCTTGGCACGCCGGGCCGTCATCAGGTTGCCCAGGTGCTCCTCCTCGGCCCAGCGCTGGCACTCCGCCTCCTGCCGACGGTGGTGCTGAGAGAGAGAGAGAGAGAAAGAGAGAGAGAGAGAGAGAGAGACAGAGAGAGAGAGAGAGAGAAAGAGAGAGACAGAGAGAGAGAGAGAGAGTGAGACAACGAGAGAGACAGCGAGAGAGAGG
>JAOEHI010000005.1:370866-413850 GCA_025447815.1 Percopsis transmontana
GTTGTGAATAAAGTATGGGAACGGCGACTGATACTAACATCTGATGGGTAATGGGATTGTTTCAGGGTATTCGGACTGGTGATATATATATATATATATAATAAATAAAAAAATAAAACAAAAACAAAAAAAAGTGATAAATGAAATCCAAAGCTCATAAGAGCAAATGTCAACTCAGAAAAATAATGTTAGAAAGGTCTTAGCAAATAAGAAATGCTATTTTATGAGATAAATTGTAATTTCCCTGTGCCAGTTTACATTCAAGAGATAAATTATATGTAAATACATAAAGATCCAGGAATCCAAATAAATGCACTTGGTTTGAACTCTCTCAAATTCTTTTGATCTGCATGTGGTTTTATGAATGAAGCAACTTTTTGTTTTTCACAGGGTTTTGGAATATCGCCTCCTGACAGAATCTCTGTAGAACTGGAAAATCTTCTCCGATGCTTTCTGACTGACGGCGATACATTGCTGGAGCTGTAGATACAGAGTTCCACTGAGAACATTGAATCTAATAATCTCTAAAGTGTCAAAGAGATGCTTATAAATGTCACACATTCAATTACAATCCGAAAATTGTAATTTATGACAATTTAAATAAAAAGGTCTAAAAACAAACATACACAAAACCATGTAACAGGAGTTATTATAATCCATTATTTATTTGATTAAAAAAAAAAAAACTACTCACTTCATGAACTGAAAAAGATCCTTTAGTTGACGATGTCATTACCCTGCACTCCTTACTGTCAATGGCAAAGCTCATCAAAGCTCGACTTTCCTTGGAGAAATGTAAATTAAAAAAACGAAAATTACCGAATCAACAAATAATGAGAAAAAATACGTAGGTGAATTTATTTGAGAAGATCAGTAAAGCCCAATATGGTCCCCTGGGAAGTACCTTTTCCTGTGCTGCCGTAGGGTCTGTGATGATTTGGCCTTCTGCGTCAATTGCACAAGTCACTCCACAGAAAAGACAACTCATAGGCAACCCTGCGTCCATGAGGGCCATGCAAGCAGCATTTAAGAAGCATGATAAGAGCTAGGCTTTAGTTAAGGAAGACTGCAAAGACAATGGTGGTGTAAACACTTCCTCAATACATTAGCTTTAAATAGTGCTATTTGTGCAATAGATTTAAGAAATTACATTATTGGTCATTTTTGGATGTGAATTTACTTTTAAGTTCGACGTGTGAATTTCCCGAAAGGATACTGAACCATCATCGTGCAAAACCTGAAGCACGAGGGTGAGGGAAGAGCGAGGGTGAAGTGAAGACAGCAGTGATGCCTCGCATGTTTCTCGCACACATTGCTCTTGTGCCCTCTCTTTTACACCTAAAAAAGGTCAAGATACAGCAGCTATATTAGTAGCGTTTTTGTAGAGGAATTTGATGATGTGTAACCCCTTGTGGTATGTGCCGGTACAGCAACATTTTCAACATTAAATTAATTTAGGAGCAGACATTCAGAAGACATTAACTGGGTTGTAAATATCTCTATATGTGAATTTTTGATGTCAAATAATACTACAAATAATAAAAATGAATATAATACTACCTATTGATTTTTTAAATAACCAAATAGCTAGGCAGATTAATCTGCTTCATGGAGTGCATTATTCCTATAATTTTAATTTATTAAAGCAAACCGTTTGGGTCCAACAAAATTCCTAGGGTTTGTATATATAGTACAGAATTATAGCATGATGAGGAAAATTGTTACTTGTTAATTCTTACTTGGCAGACCCACTTTGGGCTGTATCACCACCTCCAAGGTTGCGCGATCATATATCTCCTTGCTGACTTTTACCTCTGCTGGACCATAAACTCCAGCCAATACACTTGTGTCTCCTTTAAAATAACACATGGGGGCGTCAGTGAACTGCATAAAATAGGTAAAACTCGGGAACTGTTGATGCACAAGGGGTTTTTCTGCCATATAGGTATGATTATATTTATATATATTTAAGTTTCCATTTTTAGTATGCTAACTGCTATATGCCTTATGTAGTGATAAAGCAATTTACTAACCAGTTACTTTCACAACATTCAATCTTTGTTCTTCATCTGGACAAACGAGTCCAGCTCCTAATGCCAGAAGGAAAAGTTTAACTCTATTCTAATTACCTTGGATAAAGGACGCCGATCCATCAGGGCGCGATAGTAGGCTCTGTTCACAGCCAAATTCTCTTAATGCAACATTTAATGAAGCACCACAGACATCCATCGTGATACCTTTTCTGCTGCGTGAAGACAGGCGTGTGTGTGTGACGTTTCATGTTTTGGCGCTTAGTGATGACGTACTCAAAATTCTGCTGCAGTCGTTCTCCATTCTCCACTGAGACGTTGTATGTTACTTACTTTCGTTGACTCATAGTCTATAATGCAAGGAAAACAAGTATTAATACTCTTAATTTAACTGCGGAGATGTGAAATATTTGAAAGAGAAATAATTCGGGTTCTTGTTTGATATGCGCTGTTTCATGATGAATATCTCCATTGGTTTATGATGTAAATAATAAAAATTCCAATAATAATCTATTATTTTGTATTATTAGTTCTTTGTAATTCAACTTGAGGTACTTAATAATTAATATTATGTTATCAATGTAAAAAGGACATGGTGATGGTCAGCTGTTCTAATACTTTTATTTTTAATGATTACGCTGTATCCCCGCTTCATCTTAAATTATTGCATTGTTCTTCGCATTGGATAAGCGACCTGCTAAATTACCAAACTGTTAAATAAATAATAATTTTTTTACTCCCCATAGGATTATTACTTTTAGATGGTTAAGTAGTTAGGAGAATTATAACAACTTGTAGGACCTTTAGGATAACGTTATATAGCCTAGAAGAGGAAAGGAGACGCCATCTTCATTCCTGGCCTATTATGATTTCAGATTCTAGGGTACGCGTCTGCTCCACTCGTAAATATTCCATTAACCGATAGGTGTAGTAGATTGCACAATTGTACTGTCGGATCTACCTTAAGGAAACTGTCAAAGGACCGCTGTTTTCTGAATGCATAATTGTGACGCCTGCCAGCTAGTCAACGTTGTGCGCTGACAGGTGTCTGCTGTGAGGAATATGAACAAAATGTATGGAATATGTTTCCGTGCGGTTCGTCAAATAGCTGGGCTTAATGGATCAAGACTAATTCAACAGAGGGCTTTCAGAGTCAACGTAAGTAAAATGTGCATGATGCTAACGTTGACTTGGAAACAAGGAAAGGGTCGGTCGACTTTTCAGTCATCGCGTTAGCTTGTCGACAAGCTAGCTTACCGTCAGTCATTCCCGTCCCGTCTTCCTATTACAGACTTAGTAAATCTAACTTGAAATGTATATGAACGAAAAACACAACTTGGATGTAATTTATTGACTATGATCGGATTCTGAGTTATTGCCATGGTAGTTTATCAACATAGCTAGCTAGCTAGCCGACGTCTTTCCTTAGCGTCATTGCTATTGGTGGAAAGTAAGGGGTGTGTGTTGGTCTCTCGCCTCATTAACACAAATAATGATTTTATTAGAAACTATTGAAACGAGTTAATTTATTCGAAAAATGCATTTGGTTCAGACTTTATATTCAAAAACAGTGATTGTTTGGAAATTTTACTTTTAATTTCACCAGAATGATTTTTTTTTCAAAAAGCTTCCTCCCTAACTTTTATAATAATGCGTCATCTTCGCTTGTCACCAACCATTAGGAAAAATTTGATCTTCCCAAATTAAATCTGCAGAGCTCAAATTTTTATTTTTTGCGTGAAACATATATGATGTTACCATAATCCAGCCTCATATCATATTGCCAAACATCTATGTAGATTATATATATACACACACACAACAGGACCAGATTCTGAAACAGGTTTCTGAAAGTCAACAGCTTGCGTAATAGGTGGCTTCAAGCACAGCATAACACTGGTCAAAGTAAGCAAGTCTCAGTTTCATCTGTGTAGAGAAGACTTCGAGCTGCAGGTTTGACAGCTCGATTAACAGTAAGAAAGCCATTGCCAAAATGGTAAAATAAGAAAAAGAGGCCTGGTCAAGGAAGCACTGCCAGTGGACCACTGAGGGCTGGAAGAAGGTCCTATGGACTGATGAATCACAATGTGAAATCTTTGATTCTTCATGCCGGTTTTTGTACGCCGTAAGTAGGGGAGAGGAGGATTCCTCTGTGTTCCTCAAGGAAGCTTGATGGTCTGATGGTAGTATATATGTATATGTATTGCAGCACATGCACACTTGCCTTAAACTGTAACCGACCTTGAGTGATGTTACAAAAGATAGATGCTAGGAAGATGAGAATAACAGTACAGAGTACTGTAAATTGCCTTGCTGCCATAGCATTTTAATTGTTTTTTCCTTTACTAATTAATCCCAGAAGGCACAGCGGCAGCAAGGGGACAAGCCTCAGTTCCCTGGAGCCTCAGCTGAATATGTTGATCATCTAGAGTTCATCCAGCCAAATGTAATTTCTGGAATCCCCATTTATCGGGTAATGGATCGGCAGGGCCAGATTATCAACCCTTCCCAAGACCCTCAGGTACAATACCAGCCACACCAAATCCATTTGAATGGTCTTTTCTAAACCTAACTGTTTTATTTTTTTCTTAACCCACTCCAGCTCTCCAAAGAGACAGTTTTAAACTTTTATCAGAAAATGACACTTCTTAACACAATGGATCGAATTCTGTATGAATCTCAGAGACAGGTGAGATGAGGTTTTCTGGCATGCAGCTCCTTCTATATATTTTTTATTTAATCTTGTTATTGGTAATCTGTTTCTTTTACAGGGTCGAATCTCATTCTACATGACCAATTATGGTGAAGAAGGAACACACATTGGCAGTGCTGCTGCGCTTGACCCTAGTGACCTTGTCTTTGGCCAGTACAGAGAAGCTGGTAAGAGTTGGATTGCGTTTGGATGCCATCTAATCTTGACATAGTGATTTCAAGACATTTGTGTGTAATAGTGTTTTTAGTGAGTACCTAAAGGATGAGCCCAGTGTAATTTAATATTTTTTATTGTTGACATAGCATATGAAAGACAATAACCAACAGCTTCTAGGTAGACCTCAGTGTCAAAAAGTAATTGATAACAAAGGTCGTTGCTGTTTTTTTTTTTTTTTTCAGAACTACGACCATGTTCTTTGTTAATTATAAAATCTTTATTACTGTCTTACAGGAGTGCTAATGTACCGTGGCTTTCCGCTGGACTTGTTTATGGCTCAGTGCTATGCTAATGCAGATGATCTTGGCAAGGGCAGACAGATGCCTGTCCACTATGGTAGCAAAGACCTTAACTTTGTCACAATTTCCTCTCCATTGGCCACACAGATTCCCCAGGGTGAGATTTTGTTTTACATGTGATGTATATTTATATATTGCTATTCGTTCCCTCTTTCCATTTTTGGTGTAACTTTTTATACCTCTTTGTAACATCTTATCCAGTAATTATAAGTGCATTTCTCATTAAGCTGCTGGGGCCGCATACGCCATTAAGAGAGAGAACATAAACCGTGCCGTTATCTGCTACTTCGGAGAGGGAGCTGCCAGCGAAGGGGATGCCCATGCAGGCTTCAACTTCTCTGCCACCCTGGAGTGTCCACTTATATTCTTCTGTCGTAACAATGGCTATGCCATTTCTACCCCCACTAATGAGCAGTACAGAGGAGATGGCATTGGTAAGAGGCCTCTGTAATTTTACTGCAACAACATGCATCTCAGATTTGATACTTGTAATGGCTCCTTCTTTCTACTGATTAAACAGCTGCTCGTGGTCCAGGCTATGGCATGATGTCCATCCGTGTGGATGGTAACGATGTGTTTGCTGTGTACAACGTCACAAAGGAAGCGCGCCGTAGAGCAGTGGCAGAGAACCAGCCTTTCCTCATTGAGGCGATGACCTACAGGTTTGTTCATGCGAGACATATTGTTAGTTACATCTCTGAAACGCTTAAACTCTCTCACGCTTGCCTTTCTCATGATTGAAAGTTATACTCTAACATTTTCAGCACAATCTAGCCTAAATCTGTTCCTATGGGTGCACAAATGTTTGTGGAGATAACGTCTATCTACTTAATTCACAAATTAAACTTTTGTGGCCTTTTTTTAATAGGCCTTTCTTAAGAAACGTAATTCAGCTCCACCCACTCCAGAGCTTGCTAGTGCAACCATATAGCCCATACATTCCCTGATTAGTGTAAAGTGTATCAGCTCAATAGAAGTAAAACTAACACCGTACAACTAAATCAAGTAATTGCAAACGATTATTTCCTAAAAGACAGATTTTTCTAACTTGTATTCACTGTGATTAGTTTAACCCATAAAAGGTCAGCAAAATGAAGTACAAACTGAAATAATTTTTATACAAAAATTATTTTTAACCAAACTGGCATCTTCAAATTCCAGTAGTCAAAAATACAACTCTTCACTTTATAATATGGAACAAAGACATTTGTTCCAGTTTTAAATAGATGATGGAAGTCTACACACTGATAATAGCTAAATTTTATTGCAATGTTTCAATAGGGACATTTCAAAGGCAGATAGACAATCACAAGCACAATTAGGTGCAAAAATATTTGTGTAAGTTTGCATACTATAATACAAGTAATGAAAAATGTATAGAACAAAATGTACAGTGAGGAATGATGAGAAAATTGGAAATCCAGTTTTTTGATCTACACACTATGTTGCCACATGAGTTGAATGAAGTATTTGACATTGAAGTCTTACTAGTGCCTAGTCTGAGATAGTCATTTTATTCGTACTTATTTGTCGCGATCGGCAGAAAAAGATGCTGACACTTAATACAGGAATTGTCCCACTTAACTCGCAATCTCTTATTCTTCAGGATTGGCCACCACAGCACCAGTGACGACAGCTCTGCTTACCGTTCAGTGGATGAGGTGAACTACTGGGACAAGCAGGACCATCCCATCTCCAGACTGAGGCACTACATGACCGCCCGTGGGTGGTGGAGTGAGGACGACGAGAGGAGTTGGAGGAAGCAGTCGCGGAAGACTGTCATGGAGGCCTTCGAGAAGGCCGAGAAGCGCCTGAAGCCCCACCCTGACCTGCTCTTCACTGACGTGTACATGGAGATGACACCCAACCTGGGCAAGCAACGAGAGGCCATGTGGAAGCACGTGAAACAGTACAAGGAGCATTATCCACTTGACCTGTATGACAAATAACTTCCCCATCACAATGCATTCAAGCTGTTGGGAATAGATGTGAACAACCATTTACAGTATGAATAGAATTGTAGTATTCAAATGACAACCTTATTCTGTACAATTTATAGAGGTGAGGGTGATGGTGTATTCTTCAAAACATTCTGTTACATGCCTCTGGGTTTTGTGCCTTATTACAGACTGACAATGTCAGCAATTGTGACGTCTACATTAAGATTATCTGGGTTCTCCCTAAAAATGCAAATGGTATCAAGTCAGGTAATCTGACTATACATGACAGAGCAATAAATGTACTCGCACCAAGTCTTCCTTTAGTCTAATTGGGTAGTGCAATATTACTTCCTCTAACGTTTCTCTCCCTTTTATGTATGCTTGTACAATGACCCACTTTTTAAAGTGTACACTTCACATTTATGTCTTTGAGTAAGGGATTTATTTGCAGGTACTACAGTAAATGGGTTTTTAAACCTGTACACCTTGTAAATGTCAAGTTGTTTGCGTTGTCAAAATGTAATAGAAAGTTGTATGAAAATAAAATTTAAAAATGAACTGGTCTGGCAATAACCTGCAATATGCATTCTCTCCCACAAGAAAACAATTGAGTAAAATTTGAGGGTGGCATTCCATTGACATCAACATTTTAACAAGGGGTTGTGAATGCCCTTCCAAAGCCTCTTGATTTCATGTGGTGTGCGTTGGTGAATCAGCATCATCTCTTTATGCACACACAAATTCTGACGATCCTGCTCTCTAATGTCAAATGTCTGAAAGCCTTTGTGTGATTCTGGAGAAATTCCAAGTGCCTTAAAGCACATTCCAGTATAGACGTCATCAATGGGGAAGAGTGGGACCACACTGGAGATGTAGTATAGGGGTTCCAGCAATCCCCCTGAGAACAGGAACCCACCGCCTCCAGCATAAGCAGGGTATGGACCATCATAGAAACTTAAAGGAACATAGTATTTGTTTGTAGGGTCTCTAAGGGGTCCTGCTGGTCCTATGACATGTCCAACATAGAACTGAGACACCTTAGAAGGTTCCAGAGATTGTAGGATTCTCAGTATTTCTGCCGTGTTGACAAATACATCATCGTCTCCATGGAAGACAAATGAGATTTGAGGGCAGTGTTTCCATGACCAGTTGAAAAACACATGCACTTTGAGAGCCAGATTGAGAAGGGATTCATGGAAGTCCCATTGAAGTATGTCTCCAAACTGCTTAGCTTCAAAGGACAAAAGCAGGCCAAGATCAGGATTATCGCTAGACAAGCTACCCAGGAGAAACACAGTGCGGACTCTCAGGTCACTCAGATATACCCCCTCTCTTCCCCAAGTCTCCCTCACTACCTGTCTCTGATCAAAGTTCCCTGGTCTCGACTTAATAGCAAGGAGAAGAAAAATCGGATTATCACCTAGCCTGTCGCTGGTGATGCATTTTTTGGGCTGATCAATAAGCATAGGAGGATTTCTACAGTTTAGGCCCTGCAAAAAATCCTGGTATCTTTGAGGATAGGAACTGAAATCGTGCACATTTGTTTGCAGAACCTCATGGTTGCTTTCCCTGCAATGGGACCAATCATTTGTGAACATATGTTTCCCCTTTTCTAGCTCCCTTATGGCTCTGTGCAGCAGGCGATTCCAGTAGGCGCCATTGTGTGGAATGGCCTTCTTAAGGCTGTCAGAAACAGACACATTCTGGACACTAGGATGAGGGTTCCTGTGGCCCTGCATAGAGGCATGTGTTGTGATCTCATCTACATGGATCTGGATGGTCAGATTCCTTAGGGGGTCTTCTGGTGGAGTCCTGGGATTATGTGTCATCTCTATGTTTAAAGTGAAGTAGAACATGAGCAATAAGATGCCAAGGAGTACAATAGACATGAGGGAGTGAACGCGTCTCATTGGTCCAAGAAATGTGAACCAGCAGAAAGCAAAAGAGTTGTTCCTATGAGGATGGCACCTTTGGGCAATGGTGTTGGTAGTTTACCTGAAAACACCAAAAAATACATTTATACATCCAAAAGGAAACATTAAAACATAATGAAACGTGGGTTAAGAAGGTCACACACACACACACACACACACACTGTTCTACAAAGCATCACTAAAACAATGACCATTTCCCTGTATGTTATTTTTGTAAAACCAGAAAGTCATGGCAGTAGGCCTATATGCCTTTAAGTTGATATGGAATGTCCGTTCTAATAAAGGCTTTACTTTTCGATAGAATTATACTTAACTGTTGACCATGTGACCATTGTTAATAATTAGGCTAAAATAAAAAGGGGAGAAGCCACAGAAAATGAAGTTCCTTAACCTACGTCGTGTTCCCTTATGGTTTTTGTTCAATGAGAAAAACGTTACTACGTTACTAACTGAATTAAAAAAAATCTGTTTTCTGACAAGTTAGTTAAATAAATGATCGCTACAATCGCCGGCAGAAATTTTCTTTTTTTCGTTAATTTTGCCTACATTGAAACATGTTTTTTTCATTCCAGTAACCAGTAGAACCAAGCAAATATTTATAAACCAGCCAGTTACAGCTGCAACATCAAGATAAAGGAGTTTTCTTATTTGTGTTTCCATGAAGTGTAGTCTAACATTGGTTTATTTTTAGTTTAATTGAACTGTTTAGTAGCCTACATTTATTTACATTGGGCAGTTTCTACGAGCTCATCTAGAAATATGTCCATGTTTAGATAACAAGTAGCCTACGAAGTAATAATCTCGTCAGCCTAGCTCTGCAGAAGCGCCTCCTCTACATCTACACAGTTACAGTTACAGAATTTAGCAGACGCTTTTATTCAAAGCGACTTACAATCACAGCTATAAAATATTCACAGAAAATGTGAATATTCTCCCATTTTTGCTATCAAACAAAAAAATTAAAGTTTTTTATTTTTCCGACAGATTAGCCTTTATTGTTTGGCAGTTCTTTATTTTGCTGAATGAAAGTTAGCGTAAGCCTATAGTCACGAGCAAGTTTGCTTGATCAAAATGAGAAGGTTTACGTCCTTGATATAACTTTAGATATAACTATCGCTCGATATGAAAGCCTAACCAGTTACAAATGAAAATATCGTTTAAAAAAAACACAATATGTAGGCTAAAACGAATAGACTTACCAAAAAAATGAATATGAAGTTGAACTGCCACACCGCAGCCAATTCCGTATCTGGTAAAACCCGTGTCTGGTAGTCTGAACGTCATACAGAATGGTGGGAACTGAACACACGTCACACAAATAAAGCGAAGTAAGCAAGTGCGGTACGTGGGCCTATTTATGCCACAACATTTCAAAATGCTTCATACGGGTTTTTAACAATCAAGAGCAAGCAACTAGGCTACTTTAACTTTATTAGGATAAAATTCAGCAAAATTAGACTGAATGAGGCAAAAACTGAAAATCACCGCCAAGAAATGAAAAGAACACAAATAAGCATTTAGGCTAGGCAATTTTTTGCGACGTAGCCCACAAACACAACATTGAAAATAAGCGTATCCAGCTTTACAGCTACTAGGCTATTATAAATAAGTGCGTTTTTCACTAGCGGAGTTCTGTGTGTGGTGGGTGCCATGCACCCATGATCAGCAATGTGGACGAGCCTATTCAGTAACCAATATGATAGTAATACGACGCATACAAATACATTTTCACGTAAAAAAAAAATAATCAAAATGTTCAGGTGGCGTCTCTCTCTCTGAAAATAATTTGAAACGGCACGGCTGCCAGCGTCACTGCTCAGTGCGCACTGAACGCTTAACTGCCTGTGTGCGCCGTTTCTAATCACGCAGCGCATTTTTGATGGCCCCCTCAGCTGATATATATATAAAAAAGCTAAGGTTCCGATTATATTCGCAATTTAAGGCAACACAGCAGTAAATGTTAGCTAGGGTATTCTATGATAATGCTAAAGTGAAATATGAATGAAAACTATAGCCCATGCCAGAATAAAATCAATTTGTCAATGTTTCACAAAAATTGACAAGGAAACACAAGACCTCACAGATTAACGTTGAACGGGAACCGACGAGAGGACTAGAGGAGCAAACAGGAGAGCAGGGTATAACGCCATATCGGTTAAGTTTTATGCCAACGCCAGCTAACCTAGGTTTATGGTCATGTTCGAAAAGTCGGTTAAAGTTAATTCAAGTTGAAAGCACATTGTCAATAATCTGGAAAGATATGTTGAATGAATGCCACACACATACACGCATGTGGGTGGTTTTTCATTCATGTTTAGTTTCCGATCGTTTTATAATTATCTATGTCCTCAGTGTTGTGCGCAGTGCATATTATTGTTCAAAAAAACTTACAAAATGAAATAAACACGTAAACCCACAAACTTTACTAACGTCGTCTCCCATTATGGGTTTATTCAGTCCTTAGAATAGCGGCAGTGCCCACTTAATAACGCTTACTTTTGAAAACGAAGACTTAAAATAACAGTTCTGGTATTCTCTGGCGAATGCCAATCGAGCTGCACGGTGCTGGGCTGTGAGCACAGGTCCCACTAGAGGACGTCGGGCACTAATGCCACCCTCATGGAGAGTGTTTCTGACAATTTGTTCAGAAACGTGCACAACATTTTGTAGGGCTCTGGCTGTGCTCCTCCCGTTCCTCCTCGCACAAAGGAGCAGATACCGGTCCTGCTGCTGGCTTGATGCCCTTCTACAGTCCTGTAGCTCTCCTTGTGTAACGGTCCGTCTTCTGGTATCTCCTCATGCTCTTGAGATTGACAAATGCAAAATACAAAACTAGAGAAGAATCAATCAGGAAGTATAAGGAGAGAGCAATTGTCTGTGTCCACCACCTGCAAAACAATTTAATGTTGTTCAGTATTGTTTTCTTATGACAATATTAAGTCCTTGCACTGACAGCCTCAAGTCTCAAAAGTCCCTCCCTCAAAGCAAATTGACTTATATCTACCTACTAATTTGCAAACACCATATAATGTTCAGTAGAGTACCTTTTATCCTCCATCTCCCTTAAGGTTTTACACAGCATTTTATGTAAAAAAAATTTGTAACATAGGTATTACATTAACAAAAACAAGTTCTCCCTCCCCAGGGCGGCTCCAACTTTGAAAACCCCTGATGTAGACTGAAACTAAACTGGTTCAGCATACAACCGCGGGGTGGTAATTCTAGTTTAATTAGTGACCAAGAACATTAGTTATTATTATTAATCATCAAAAGGAGATCACGTAGATGTGTGTGATTTGGTTCAAAAGTTCAGATACAATTTTCCGTTTTTTCCCCTCCTTCCCAGAATCAGAAACTAATAAATGCCTTAGGACATACCTTTTTTTATGTATTTGGTGTAGTCTGAAGTTATGTCAAACAGCAATATTAGGCTATCTTGGCTCAATTGTGTTCTAGGATCAAATAACATAACATATCATATCATGATTGCATACAGGTATCCAGGATTTAAGCAAAACTATAAGCAAGTAAATTAAGGGGGGGGGGGGGGGGGAAGAGGCACCTTTTTCCAAGCTTTGTCTGAGGGGAGGCCAACAGTTTCAGACTTTGATACATACATTGCTAAATTTGAAGAAATTCCCTTAAGGCATTCTTGAGATATTGCATTCACGAGAATGGGACGTATATGAAGTCACAGCGACCTTGACCTTCGACCACCAAAATCTAAATCAGTTCATCTTTGCCTCCAGGTGAATGTGCAAATTTGAAGAAATTCCCATGAGGCGTTCTTGAGATATCACTGTGGCACACAAAGTGCTGTCCACATGGATGATTGACTGTTCGCTCATGCATCCCATGACTTTATTTCACAGTCGGCAATAATGTAAAACACACGGGACTTGAACACTGCCTGTCAATGTTAGCAGTTTTTTTTAGTGGGTCCTGCTTCTTCGTACGGCCAGCTTCCTGGTTTGCTGCTGTGCTCCTTGCGGTTTTAGCCCACACTCCTTTTACTGTGGAGACAGGTGATTAATAATTGCCCACACCTGTCCCCTAATCTCTAAACTCGTGAACCACTCCTCCCCACAATCCTTCCCACATACATACAGAGCTAAACCACACCCACATACCCCCACCGCCCGACTCAGGCCGGGACCACATCCAGCCTAGCCAGGTGGTATCTCAGATACCGTACCCCCCTTCGTCCTACCTTGCACTTTCTCGGGTTGGCGGTGATAGTATTTATATAACCATATACAAATTTGAGACCAGTCCGTGCTTTGAAGTGCTGAATCAAGAAAACATATTTAATAACAAACAATGCATGAAATTACAATGCGGCCGCAAGGGAGAGATACGTTACCTTCGCATTAGCAATGCTCCACCAAATCGTATTCCTGATTAACAATAGGATGCTCTGGCTTATATAGTTCTGAGATTCAAAATAACCGGTCACAGGTATCTGAGCATTCATTGGTCGGAGGTGTGGCCAAGGTTTGGGGACAAATGCTAGGGCACACCTCTAGGAAGAGACAATGAATTTACTCGAGTAGGCTAGCTGGGGGTAAACACATTACAGGTAAACACAATGTAAATTTAAAGTGAATGAACAGCAGACACACCAAAAGGTTTGGAGTGGGGGTTCAGCCTGTTCTGGGACAAGGAAAACAGACAGACAATAGATACAATAGGTCAAGTGACAAGATCACATATATATGCAAAGGCTATTCTGCCATTTGAGCCGGGGGGTGGCTTGTGTGCTTCTGTTATGCAAAAGAACATACTTTTCTGGCTATTGTCTTTTAGCTGTGAGCTTCTGCCTTTAGTTAAATCCAGTGTCGCGAAAAAGTGAGCCATGCCAAGCCAGTCCACAAGCTCGTTGACCTGGGGCATCGGATAGCCTATGCATCTGTAGTGGGGAACGTTTCCCCAAGTGCAGGTTAGAATGTGGTGGTGCTGAATGAAGCCTAGACTTAACCCCTCACCTGGCCAATCTCCTGATTAGGTCTAGGATATAAGACACCTGTGTTTCCCTTGTCCTCTCTCTGCTTTCTGATCTGTTCCTACCATGGTGTTTGGTGCTTGTGGCCAGGTATGTGAATGGAATACTGTTATGTATATCCTTTTCTCCTTAAGAAGTGATTATGTAGCTTATGTACTGTTTGACACTGTTAGGAACCTCCTTTTTCTACCGCCTTTGGATCGTTTGTTATACCCTCATGTCTCATCTCAGAGGTGGTGAGTAGATTCATGGTTTTAATTGTATTTTAATATGGTAAGAGAGCCTGGCTAATTGTGTTTTTTATTTTTCCAGGTTTCTCCTTTGTTAGACCACTGCTGTTTTGCCCATATTGGTTCATGTTTTGCCCCTCCCTTTTGTTAGTTTTGCCCCTTGTCCCGTCTACTGGGTTACTTTTGTTTAGTTTGTTTCAGAGTCTTTGTATTTAGCTTATAGTTTCAGAGCAGGGTGCCCTCTTGTCAGGAGGCTAGGCACCCGTGGCAAGGTCCCTTCACTTTCTGCATGCGAGTAATTGCACAGGGACACGCTATAGACACATCATCTTGCTGTGAGTATATGCTGTGAGGTTTGTAGAGCTACACTTAAGGTGGGTAGTGGTAGCATCCCTGGGCACTCCTCTGTGTAGTCTGCCTCCCTGCTGGTGACCTCTGCTTAGTTTATTTAAGATTATTTTGGAGAGCTGGATTTATGTGTTCTTGCTGTGTTTTAGGTTGAATTGAAATTGCTAACTATTGTAATAAAGTAACTTATCAGTTTTACTAGTTTTGATGGTCGTTGTACATTCTTTTTGTTTCAGTAGTACCAGTCCCAGCTTGTTTACTTATCAAATAAATGCCATTTTAGTATATTTTGAATAACCACTCTGCCTCTTCAGTAACGTTTCTGTGTCCTTAATTTCTTCATCCTTCCCATTATCAACATTGAAATGGTATTTCCTGGGGTGTAATTCCCTAATTGGCGTAGTTTGACTAACTTAATCTCTTAACAAATCGCCACACATCGAAGTCGAACCGTGACACTTAATTAATCCGTCTATGCTACAAATACAAAACCTGACGCTCCCACCCTTCTTAACCACCAGAACTACACCAGGCACTGTGGGACGCTTCTATTATTGACATTTTTAGCATTGCCTCTAATTCTTTCCGCACCATTGCTATTTAGTGCGCTGGAAGTCGATAGAGCCGTGTACGAACTGTCATGCCTGGGCTAGTGTCGATACAGTGCTGCATGAGAGTTGTGCGTTCCGGTAGGGGAGAAAACACGTCCGCAAAACGCTGTTGTGGCACCTCTACATCCGGCTGTTGTGCCAGCGAGAGACAGTCACTCAACTGGAGTAAGGTTGATTGTTTCGATTTTGGTACCTCAGGTCCCAACCATAGACTGTATAAATTAAGGTCCCAACTCATATCTCACTGACGTCACTAAAGCAATGGGTACCGCATCTCTCCATAATTTCAGGAGGTTGATGTGGTAGATCCGTTTGGCCCAACCACTATCATTACGCACAACCTAACCGACGTCGCCCACTCGCCGTGTGACAGCCGGTTGGTTGCACAAACATTTTGTAATTGTTGGTTGGTGGTCTGACAGAGCCGTTGATTGTACCTGCTGTTGTGATTGTATCATGAAATAGTTTATCAATCGAATAACTATCTTGGCTTTACCTTCCTCTCCTGGTAGCCTACCATTACAAAACTAATACTTGAAATGTAATTTGTGAATAAATGCGATTTTATTCATTTAGACCTACTAGATGTATAGTAAATATAAAAATAGATTATTATGCAGATTAGAGTCTTATGCACCAGCTAATGGTTAATCATGCTTGTCAATTTATAGGAAGACATTCAGCATGAGAGATCAGAGCATTACAGGTGCACAAGGAGTTTAACGACAACCAACAAATGGCCTAAAGTTAAAATACACTACCCACAGACGTTTCATCACAATACATTTCAAAAGTGTCCACACTATGCAAAATTACTCTGAACAACTTTGCTTTTGCTAGAATGCTATCTTGCGGAGAACACAAATGTAATTAAGGCGCGACCCCGATGCTGTTAACATTGCAGGGCGTTCCAAATTAAACCGTTTTAACGATCGCGTTCCCTGTAATCGGAACGCAGCCTAAAAATCCTGCCAGGTTTTCTTTCTGTATACTTCACTTAACCAGGTGAGTTCAATTACAGGCACTAATAAATTAAGTTACCAAGTTAAGTGCAGAAGGAAAACCTGGCAGGACTTTTACTCTCTAAGTCGGACTTGCACCTTTTGCTTATCACACAGTAAATGAGCACACTTTACCCTAGCCCTCAAATAAATAAGGAAAATTCCACCAAACCTTTAAAATAATCAAGCTCTGTACCTGACCTGTGCAGGCAAAGATGCATTAGTGCCCACAGGGTAAGCAGACACATAGCAGACGCGTATATCCTTTGCTGCCATCTGCTGGTAGTGAGACTGGTTTTGAAATTCATTTATGCCTGTCACAGTAATCGATTCCATTGAGGAAAAAGATAATTTAATATTGCCATGTTTGATGATAGTGTTATAATAGCATTTTTGTTACATACGGAATGAGAAGGACATAGTCTAGCCTAGTCAAGAAAACAATGGTGGTAGTTTATACAAACTCTGTATGACTTCCATTTCTAGGATATCTTCATACACTCTATGAGAGAGGCCGGGCTAAAAGGATATATGGACCATATAGTTTAATTATAGATATGTTTGATTTATAATTCTGATTTAAAGTATACTTTTAGGCAGTAGCGTAGGCAGAAATCACAGTGTGGGTGGGCATAGAGAAAATCAGGTGGGCCCGGTTCTCCCCTCCTTAATAGATTCTGTAACATATGTTAACCAAAATAGGCCATTACAACTATATGATTGCCTGAATGCACCACCGTTTAATCACACAGGCCTTATTACAGGCACCAAGACGAACATTAACAGCCTCGAATAGCCTGGCACGGCGGTCACATATTCACACACACCACACACAGCTGACAGACGCAATAGCATCATTAATCAAGCGTATATAGGTACACTGACTGCACTGAATGATTGATCCAGCAAAAAAGAAAGCCTTCTGACTGGGTGGGCCAGAGTGTCAAGTGGGTGGGCCCAGGCGCGCCTGCTTTTAGGATATTTGAATAGTTTAAACTGGTGTGTGGCAGTGTGAGAAGGCTACCACACATTTTAGATTTTGTTTAATTGTAGCGATTTATAAATATCTTACATCTGCAAATCCTAGTAGATTAAAATAAACTCATTATTCAGCAATACAGCTAGTTAATTCTGGGTGAAATCCCTAAAATGAATTAACAGAATAGTTTAAAAATAACTTCCCCAAACACGTTTGCTTTGCCTAAGCACATTGCACTTTTTATTCCAAGAAAATACTGTAGGTAAAATATTAGTATTACTAGTATTAGTTACCATTTTTACTTGCAGTAAGTAAAATAGTATGCATGTTGAGGAATGGGGACTACTCTGCTAAATCTGGTTAGGGACTTTTATGACATATCTTCTATAATAAATGCCAGCCACAACTTGGACATCCGTTGGCATTATTTTACCAGCTGTAAAGTCGTTCTTCAACTTGTTTATTTTTTAGATTTAAAGACAGTAGGGACTAGTCATTGTCAGGGGGGCATAAGACAATAATGATGGTTTATAGATTTTGTGAAATGGACCATAATTTCAGCAAATATTTCTTAGTTTATATTTTTTGAAGTGGCACATCTTTTAAAACCTGAAGAGATCCATTCAAGACAACAGTTTGGATAGTTAATCACTTTTATCCTAGTGACCTAGAAGGTAGGCCTATATAAGAGCAAGTGGATCAAACTCAATAGGGCTCAATCACCAGAAAACAGTTTCTGATAAAATGATCAAAAGATCTTGATTTTACAAAGGCAATTCTACATAATCAAAAGAGAAGCTTTGTCACTCTGAGAAGACATCTGAGCTAGATAGGTAGTCACAGATAGAACTTGAAAGAGGTCACACCTATGCTTAGGTACATTTGACAAAATGTATTTAAACATTTGACATGAAAAAATTATTTACAAAGACTTCACATATATTTAATTCTACATTGACAAAATCAAGAGTACGCATGTCTAAATTGCCTGTACATGAACACAGTGTTTAGATCTGTAAAGCAACTTTTTTTTCTCAATGTATTGCATTGTGTGTAGGCTGTAAAATGCAAACACAGTCTGATCAGTTATGACTTGAAAAACAACTTTTTAAAATTAAGTATTCTAAAAAAAAAAACACTTCAACTTGTAGCTGTATTATTTGCATATCCATACCAATCCAAGCAAATGCTTACATGAAGTCTACTCCTTTTCATCTATTTTGTTGAATATAAGCATTTTATATTAAAGTGAAATTTTTTTTTTTTACAAATAATTAACTGCTTTTAAAAGCATGACTTTTCATCAAATCTAGCAATTCACAGTTCCTGAGAATTTAGCTGTCTAAGGCAAAGGGGTTTTTGTTGTAGAAGAAATTAACTTCTCATGATATGACAAATATAAGTTCCTATTTTTAAGATCCTCTCTATGATCCATTTGAGTGGTTATGCTAATATTGCCAATTTGGTCACCCAATAGATCTTATAACATTTAAAAAAATATTATGCACTGCAAGTTATTTTGTATGCTGTATATTCTTTCAGAATCATCTCATCGTCCTGCTATCTTCTCATTCAGTTTTTTAGTGTGTAAAATATCAAAGTTGTGTGCTGGTATGGGTGTATTTGGAAACGTGGCACAAGTCTGAGTAACTGTTACTGGGATTGGGTCAATACCGATATGTCAATATACATTGTGTGCACTGCACACTTAGAAAACTAATGCTAAGTCTATAGACAGCAACTTCAGAGCAAAATAGTTCACTGGGTTAAAACTAAGAAAATACTGTCCATGGTATAAAGGGCACAGTACCTCTAAAGGAAGATTAGGTATCATGGCAAGAAAAGCAAGATTGTTTCCTGTACCAATGGATATGAGAAGATAAAAGGCAGGCAGAGAGATATGTAAATACAGGTTTGATGAAAAACAGGTAGGTAAGTCAACGGAGGTCATTCTCCTCCCCCTGTATGGTTTTCTTGATGCGTAAAAGCATGGTGGTGAGCCACTGATCCAACCGTGATATTGTGTCAAATTCCTTCACCTGAGAAAAGGAGAACACAATTAGAGAAGACCAATCTGGGCAACACAGCTGGTAAGGCTGTACAAACTAAAAAAAACTGAGTTATAATACCACACAGTGATTAAACATAGTATTCTCAAGCACTTGGAGAGCAGACCTCAGCCATAGCAGCATATAATATATAATTTTTTTGTGTTACAGCCTAACTAGACTTTTTTTTTTAAAACTAATAACTAATTAAATTAATACCCTTGTTCTAACCATGCAACTTCAAACAAAGTCATACCAGCCAATTTGGCAGATAACGAAAGCAGTTCAAGATCCTATTTCTACATAAAGATATTGTTATCTTGCAAAAATGAAAAATGAATTGCAGTTATATATTATTTTTTGCTTTTAGTGGTGGAAGGGTATTTAAATATTTTGTTTACCTTGATACATATAAAAGAGAAAAAGGGATTTGTATTGGGTGTCTATTAAATTATGCAATTTTGTTCTTGCTAAGTATTATCCTGGTTTGTGTGTCTTATTTACACTTACTGAATCAGTGTACGCTTCCACATTCTGTTCTTCGTAGGCATCTAGCAGTTTCTGTTTAGAGTCAAATAAAATTAAAAACTAAAAAATAGTAACACATCCTTCAGGATATAAATACGTTTTACTATGATTCTTTAGAGTAATACATATTTAAAGCTACTTTAAGTTACAATTTACATTACAAGTTTTACCTTTAACAGTTTGCATTCTCGAGAATCTGAAAAGGCTGGAAACATTTCTTCATATTTCTGTACAGCAAGCTTGATGACAAAGAGACAATGAGTATTAGAATAGCCGCTAAAATCAATGTCCAACTTTTAAAAAGGTGTTACGTCTGGGTTAGCGCTTACCTTTGCATTCAGCATGTCTACACAGAAATGACACAGAGCTGCCTTGAAGAAATGATCCTTGGCACTGTACTTCAGTAGTGTACTGTCCATTGCATGGGTTCCAACCTATAACCACGTAAAGCCAGTTTATACTTGAGTGATTCTATTTCTAGAGAATGAAATACAAAAACATGTATGAGTCTTATTAGTCCTTATTCTTCCGTTTCCTCTGATGCCCTCCGGCTTCTTAAAAATAATAAAGAGCATTGTATTAAAGTAGTAATGTTTTTCCTCACCTGCTCATAGATCTCAATGGCTTTCGGGTACTGTTCCAGCTGCGCTGCATAGGTTGCAACTTTGAGAAGGCACTTGTTCGCAGAACTGAGGAAAAGCATAAAGAAGCACATATTGTAAACACAGAAAAGTCCTAGGAGAAAAAGCACTGGGTATAATTTCTTTCTTTTATGCAGTTTAAGAACATACAAGTGATGACATGATGTAGGCCTAAGGTGAAAGTAGCAAGGAAAACTGTGTGCAAACTGAACGAGTAAAATGCCAACCTGGAATAACAGAAATAAAAATAAATTCAGCTTTACTGATTAATTTACCTGGTCGACTCCTCTCCTTTATAATAGTCTGCTGCCTGTTCATAGTGAGCAATGGCCTGCATGAAACATAAAGCAGTACAAAAATAAATACATTTAAAACCAGCAATAACCACTAGAAATAATATAAACTACACTCACGGCATTTTATTCTTTTGACAATATACAACAAACGGATGTAACGAAAGATTAAACAAACCTAACCATTTAAGATACTCTTGGTGGACCAAGCAAGCAGGGGCATTTTAGAAGGAAAGGTGATATTATCCAGGGCAACATTCCTTATAGAGCGAGTTAAATTAACCCACTATTGAAAAATATTGTTAAAGTTAAATATTTAATCACACCTTATCAATATCCACCAGCTCAGTCTCAAATATCTCAGCAATTGTGATGTGATGCTTTGCAGCAATAGTGAACCGCCCCTATTACAACAAAGACAGTGAATAAGAACAAAGTTATAGGAAAAGCATTAAAAACTAAAGTTGTAATTTTTTTAGGACAGTCAACTATTTAACTTAATGATTAGTGAATTAAATACATCTTACCATGTCTGTGTATATCTCAATAGCTCGGTTTAGACAGTTTATGGCCTCTGTTAGAAAATATTAAAATGTAGGCAAATTGAGTACACAATACACAGATATTAAATACAAAAAAAAGAATCCCAATAATGGTTAAATAATGATGCCTAAAATAATCTTTACCCAACAACGGTTAAATGCTGTCAGGGCATAGGAAACTTACATAATAAGAAATAATAAGAAAAGTGAAGGGACAATAAACAAATCAAATTGAAATACAAATCTTGAAAGGCCCAGGCCGAGTTGGTGGACCCAAGCCTCGTGTATCATCCTGCAAAAGCTCATCTTACAAGACACTTTTTGAGGGCAGGATAGGCTAGAGGTAAGGTCCTGGGTTCAATCCCGACATGCTTAACCTACCAGCAAACCTCCTTGAGGAGGAGCAGGTAGGGGGTAGACATCTAAGCCCTACCTGCTCCTCAATACTTGCACAGCAAGTTTCTTTGTATAAAAGCGGTTGCTAAATGATTGTACATCCTAGTATAGGGAAACAAATAATGAAATTTACAGTGTTTACATTACCATAGATCTCAGTGGGGTGTAAAGCTACCAAGCAGGAATAAGGAATTCTGGTTTTAAAAGCAATTAAAGTGAGTAAAGATTTATCAAGATTCTGGATTGATATGCTATTTATGACATTTTGCTATATTAAGCCATGGTAAATGGTATGACAGCTTTAAGAAGAACGTTTGGTACATTGGTTGTCATGTCTCCCACGGTTACAGACGAGTAATGATTACCTTGTGGATCAGCTTTTTTGAAGGCATTTCCAGCATCTATGAAGTTAGTTGCGGCATCATGCTTGCTTTGCATTTGTAGGTGGAGAAGAGCAGCTTGGGAGAAGGCATTTCCTGCAGCTGAAAAGTAGATTTCAAATGTGAAACCTATAAAACCAATAACCTGGTTTTTTGAAATTACACCTAAAATAAAAATATCTTACCACACCAATTTTTTGCCATCTTGTACATGTTGGCAGCTCTCACATACATATCACAGGCCTCTTCCGTTTTCGATGAGCCACTATATGACAGAAGTTAGTTAAACATGTTTAAAAAAACACACTAAATGTGATCACATCTTGTACGTGGCAATGAATACGCTAATTGCAACATTTAGCCCTTTCACAGTTAAAATGGTCCAGTAGTCTATGCTAGGTGGCAACGATGTAAAATACACCCTTGGTGTTTCAGGTAACGTTACCGTAAGCATTTCAGCATCCCCAGGATTCCATTCTAAGTGTTAGAGATAGCGAATGCAACTGTCTTCGGTTGTGAATGTTTTCCTAAAGTTCGGCATTGTCTTGGTTATAGTAGTAGACACACTGGGTCCGACCTGCTACTAGCTATTTAGCTAGTCAATGCTTCCGCTTTGTTGGTTCAAAACAAACTCGCATTAGCTAACGTTAAATAAAATGCTCACCCAAACAGTGCCCCGAAGAACGACTGTGATGACCTCAATTTCTTTTCGGCTTCAGCAATCAACGCTGCCGCTTCCTTTTCTTTTCCACTGTTGTCCATGTTGGGTTTACTGCTCTAATTTAGATGGAGAAGACTATTGCTAACTAGCTAGCAGCGAGTTTGCCTGGTCACATCACCAATAACCCATGTCACGTGACATGGAAGTAAAACTGACGCTCACTAGCTGTGTGTGTGTGTGGGGCTCTGTCAAATCCATGGTCAAATCTCACTTGACTGGTTGTGAGCGGTCTCTGTAACCTGCAGTCCACACTTTAAATTTAGGATATTTTGTATTCTACTGCATATCTATTGTTTGTGTGTATTTTCTATTTTTAAATATTGAAATTAAAAAAATGCCACCGGTAAAACACACACTGCTCTCAGTGCCCAGTCCTTGACAACAATATTGCCAGTTATACCTTGCAATTGTATGAGATGACATAAATGGTTTTCCATTTATGTCATCCTTTATCTATTACTGATTTTCAATTGATGGGAATGTTTGAATGGAATATTTACTGTTGGGAATCTGTCCTTAGTGATGGCAGAATTTAAGGTAAGACTAGAGTTATACATGTAATTTTAAGCCACAATTCTGTTAAAATATAATATACTACACATATATATATATGTAGTATATGTATATGTAGCAACTCCAAGACGTGAACGTTCCCCTTTCACCTAAAGAATAGAAAACTATTTATTCTATAACTCCATAAACACCTTTTTGGCCTTTCTGGGTTAATCACATCTTCAATAGATGCTTTTAATGCTAAAAAATAATTGGAATCCCATTTGTGTCTGAATAATTCTTATATTTAGGTACCGAACCACAATGGGAAACAGTAGCATTGTAAAAAAGTTATATGTTTCTGTATAATGCTGCTGAAAGAGGTCTAGAAGCAGTGTAGAAAAAAGTTAATGTATATTTTATCAAGGGTTTAGACTCTTCATTATAACCACAAGTCGACTCGGTAAGTGAACTCGATGCAACCTAAATTTTGATCAGGCGTGGAAAGAGTCTTCTCTTTCCTGCCTCTAATTGGGTCCTGTGCAGCCCGTGCGAGGCTATTCTGGAGACCCCGCGCTGTCTGCACCTCTATCGTCTCGGGTGAGTTTGTTACAATGTAGCAATTTCTCTATTAATCTGAAAAACTAAGATAAAGCTGCAACATCTGCATATTGCAAAGGCATCGCAAACATCACATCTTCCGTAATAAAGATGTCACACCCCTTCATGACTAGGCAAACCTGTTCATTTTCCACCGAATTCCCAAACATACCCCCTGATCCAAGAGTATTCCAACATTTACTAATATTTTGCATGCAAGGAGAGATAGATAGCTTGCTGCGTAATTGCGTGTACAGTTTTCAGCAAACAGTAATTTCTTGTCTTGGTTGAAATCTGAGTTGCCGTGCCATACAAGTGAGTTGTGTCAGACCGTGGTTTGTTTTGAATGTCAAAGGTATTAGCTAGCTGTACGCTGGAATATTGTTGATAGCTGGCTATCTTAGCAAGCTAAACAGTTAAGCTAACGAAATTCATCCCTGATAAAACCCAATACTGTAAATATGATGAAATGGATTGCAGAAACGCACTAGTTTAGCAATTAATAACATATAAAATGACACTTCTTCAAAATGTAACGAATGGTATATGTATATATGTGTACATATATTAATGCAAAGCTATTTGAAAACACAAGCTAGCTTGTAGCAAGCCGTGTCTCCATTCATATCCTGCGTACGGTAGGCTACTGCTCCTACATAACCCGAGTAATGGCTACGATGTTGCCTTTTTAGAGCGGCAACCAGTAATACATCCCCCTTCTGCCTTTATTGTGACTCGTTGTGTTTGTATTGCTGATGTTCTACTACAAGATAGTTGAACTTTGTAGTTGCCGAGCGCCCTAAACTGAAATTCTTTCGGAACTAGCTGGAAACCGCGGTTTTTCATATTGTCTATTGCGTATCCCAAATATGTTTCATGTCGTGGATGATCTGATCCCATGACAACATTTCTAACAGTAAAGTTGTTTACTATAAATCATATAAAATATATTATATGATTGTAGTTTTCTTTTTTCAAAGAAAGTTCTTTGTAATCAATAATTACAATTATAAGTCCATCGACCCCTCTATTATGCCAGACTATTTTTATTTTATTTTCATTCCATTTGCAAAACCCTCAGAATGCTCTGCCTATTTTGGACCGAATGCATATTGTAATGTTTTGTTTACTTTGTTTACGCTGTTTTTATTTTGAGAATTTGATTTATATCTGGCAAAAAACTGCCACCCTTTGGTAATATTACTAATAACAACAAATTAGTGAATTTCTATATTTAACCGTGATCCCTAAAACAACATTGCTTTCAATCTGGTTTTATTCAGCTACAACACTGCTCCTAAACCAAAAATAATTTTGTTACTGAATACTTTCAAAGAGTGTTTGATCCCAGGACCTCTTGATTGTGGTCATTATTATGGTCACCTTGATAACTATAGGCTTGCATTTGCTCACACATTCATTTTTTAAATAATAATAATAATAATAATTACTATTACTATTATTGTTGTTGTTAATATTATGCCCTGTATTATGTAACAGCTTGTATATTACATCCTCATTTTTTATATTATTTTAAATGTCACAGTTCTGTCAAAAGACAACCTTTTAGGCAGATATCTCACTCATCCCTATGTGGAATTTCTGTTTGTGTCTGGCTTCTTTGCTCTTAAAACCCAGAACAAACCTTGAGTAATTTGTTATTAAATCATTATTCTATGGTTGCAAGAATAATGTAGGGGCTCCAAGGCCTTGAACTCATGCCATCCTTAAAGCCTACACAGACAACGTGACTTTTTTCCCCCAATATAGTGTAATCTTTTGTTGGTTAGAGAAACGCAACAAAAGGAAGTTACATAGTGTATATAGCGTAGCTCATCAATGAAAGAAAATGTTTTGTACCGCTAATCATCAAAAACGCCAGTATTTGATGTTTTTAGGTTGGCTCTTACTTTGGTAAGCACAAATGTCCACGTGAAAAACTCCCAGTGACTCAATAAACTCATAAGGATCATTTATGCAATCAACAATATTGTCTGTAGTGGCTTTATGTTTGGTTGTGATTTTTGTGATATAAAAACATAATCTGATGCTCTTTAAAAGAGTCATTGTGCTCATTATTTGATTATTAAAAGAGCCTAATTTCTTGAATCTAAATTGACATTTGATATAATTTGCCAAAATGTTGTTGTTTAGTAAAAATAAAGCTAAATAACATCAGATTGCCCTGTATTAATCCCCATGGAGAAATGTGTTGACCAGTGACACTATACATACTTTTTTTTTTTTTCTTGTTTTCTATTCGCATTTAGCCTTCTAAAACGAATACCTCTGTGTTATATTGTTGTAGTTGTCATGGATGATGAAGACGGCAGGTGCCTGCTAGATGTAATTTGGTAAGTCATTGTTTGGGCTGTGCAAGAAGAGACATTTAGTGTATTATAATCTTTTCCCATTTTAACCGATTCTTGTTGAATTCTAAAGCATACCAATATCTCTTACAGTGACCCAGAAGCACTTAATGACTTTCTTCATGGATCAGAGACCCATGTGAGTATGAGAGACAAACCTAAATGTGCCACATGTTTTACAGTTGTGACAGTTGTGACACAAGTTCCGATTCGCATGTTTCTGTCAGGGCGCATGTGGTATTGCGATCTGTCCTAGATTGCAGTTTGATGCTTCCCCACATTTTTCCCCAGCTGATTTTTGTTGTACTGTTCATCTAACTCTGGCTCTCTTTTTGCTTACGAGTCACCCCTGTACTTTCTGTAGTTTCAACTTGAGCTTGCCCTCTCCTTATCAGCCTAACTCACAAAAAAGAAAAATGCTACACTAACGCTTCCCAACTCTGTCCACCCCCCCCACCCCTGTTTATTACCTGTACCCATGCAAACTTGCCTCATTTGGTTTGTGCACTATCCTTTCTTTGACCTCCTCTGTCTGATGGTCTGTCTCGTTTCTCTGCCCTGGTGGCTTTGCCTGCTGGTTTGGGTGTCATTGGTTTTCTGTCTGTCCTATCCCGGGTGGGTGTGTCTGTAGTTGGACACTGACGACCTTTTGGATGGTTCGAGTGACCCCTCCAGCTCGTTCTTCTCTACTGTTGGGGTGAGTAACATCCCCCGTTCCCCTTCCCTCTGTTTTTCCATCCCTATATGTGGCATGCATCTCCATTCCCACCTCTCCACTAACACAAGTGTGCACTCTTGCAGCTTTGATTGTCTAAAATGTGGCCACAAAGTGTTTGTCAGACGACCTGCATCTTTGCGCTCAGACACTTCCACCTCTCTCCATGCCATCTAATCATTCGTGTTCAAAACCATCGCCTAGTTTCACCTTTGCTCTTGTCCTTCTAGGGCCATGTTCCGGAGGTCCAGCCCACAGTGCAGCTGTCTGCCACTGAGCCGACAGGCCTGCCCAGAGTCAGTGTGGACCTGGACTTCCTGGAGGATGATGACATCCTCGGAGGTTCCCCGGGCGGAGATGGTGGGAGCAACGGCATTGGGGCAAATCACGAGCCCTGTGACATTCTGCAGCAGAGTTTGGCTGAAGCCAACATCACAGAGCAGAGCCTGCAGGAGGCAGAGGAAGAGTTGGACCTGGGCTCCTTTGGGATTCCAGGCCTTACACAGGTGGTCCAGACGCTGCCTGATGCCAGTCTGTCTGGGGCTGGAGGCACCGCTGTAGGCATAGGAGTTGGTGTTGGGGGAGCAGCAGCCATCTTCCCTGGTTCTGGCCCCAGCTCCTCAGCTACTCCCCCTAGTACCACAGCTGACATGCTAGGATCAGTGCTGGCTCATCAGGGTTTACAGCTTCAACCCCAGGTCATGAACAAGGCCATTAGTGTTCAGCCATTTATGCAGCCTGTGGGCCTGGGAAATATGACTCTTCAACCAATTTCAAGTCTCCAAGCTCTTCCTAATGGGAGTCAATCTGGGCATTTGGGTATTGGACAGATTCAGGTTGTGGGACAGCCCACAGTCATGACTATCAACCAGTCTGGGCAGCCAATCCTGGCCAAAGCCATGGGTGGCTACCAGCTGCACCAGCCTGGGCCAGAGGTCTCAGGTGCAGCGACGCAGGCTGGGCTTGGAGGCTCAGTTCTAAGCTCTGGAGGTGGACTTCTGATCCAAGGGGGCAAAGCCACTTTGGGATCTCCAGCTTTAAACGGCCCGACCGTTTGTGTTAGCAGCACAAACAGTAGCAGTGGAGTTACAATGACTGCCCCCGCTGGGCTTTTGGGCTTTGGCAGCTCCCCTCTAAATACAGGAATAGGCCCCCAAACACAAACTCAAATTATGCAGAACGTGATAATCCAGCGCACACCAACCCCGATCCAACCCAAACCCCCTCAGGGTGGAGCCATCCAACCCAAAATCTTTAAACCGCAGCAGCCACAGCCAGCACCCCATTCCCTACAAAATGATGCCAACAAGGCTCTAGGGTTGCAGCAAATCCCAGTGTCTGCTGCTCAGAATGTAGCCTTCCTAACAGGCAAGCCAGGCTCTAATGTTGTCCTCACCACGCAGGCGGCATCGCAAGGTGCTGGGTTCCAGCAGGCCCTGTTTAAACAGCAGGCACCCCAGCCTTCAGGCAAGCCCCTTGGTGTGCACATTTTGAACCAAGCAGGCAGCATTGTCATTCCATCCCAGACTGTTCTCCAGGGCCAGAATCATCCGTTTCTTGTGCCACAGCTACAGGCCGGTGGGCAGATCCTGACCCAGCACCCTGCAGGCCACATCATAACCAGTCAGGGTCCTGGCGGACAGCTTATCGCCAACCAGATCCTAACTGCTAACCAAAATATTAACCTGAGCCAGGTGTTGACCTCACAAGGTCACCCTGGGGCTGCTCATATAATTTCCGGAAGCATTCAACTACAACCAGGCCAGATGGGGCAACCTACCATCTTTCAGATGCCCGTTTCTCTGGGCCAGAGTCAGACCCCGCCCCAGGGCCACCCTATCACAGCTCATGGCCAGACAGTCATCCAGGGCATGCCCATCCAGAACTCCCTGACCATGCTGAGTCAGGTGGAGGGGCTCAGCCCTGCCGTCAGCCTTCAGCCCGCTCTCCAGCCCCAGGCCGGTGGAATCCCCAGCAGCAGCAACACCGGAGCTGCAGCGATGGCCCAGGGCCAGCCCGGGGAGTGTGTCACTGTGTTGGGGAGCTCCACAGACCAGGCTGCTCACCCTGCCCAGCAGCACGCCCCACAATCCTCCATCCTCACCATGCAGCCGGCTCCCTCTGTGTCCACAGCCATCTCAATCCCCTCCTCCTCTCCGTCCATGTCTGTGTCCACCTCCTCCTCCCTGACAGCCGTGGGAATAGTGCCCCCTCAGGCCCAGCAAAGCCCCGGGAGGGTACTGTTCACCAACCAGGGCCCCAGCATGATCTTGAGCCAAGAGTCTCTGCAAATGTTCCTGCAACAGGTCAGTGCTCCACTTTTGCGTGTTTACTTTGGTAGTGTCCAGTTAACAAAAAAAAGATAACATGCACGGTAGGGCTGCACGATATTGGACTTTGCCTTTTTTCTGCGATATATATTGCGATATGAAAAAATACAGGAATTTTCACGAGAAAGAATTAATTATTCTAGAAGGATTGGGGTGATTTTGTAGGGATGTGCATCTCCATAGAAAATAATAATAAAAAAAGCAGACTCTTTTTTTTTATTATTATTTTGGAGTGCAAACCATTGGTTTTAACGCACCAAACACAAAAGCAGGTGAGCATTTTGACTACTCTTCTGAAGTGATTTAGGAGGGGGAAATCAGGTAGTTTAATACACTGGTTGACTCTCCATGACACCACTGTATTCATATAATTCTGTTCTGTTTTTGTTCAACATCGTCCTTTCTTTTGCTTTTCTTTTGGCAACCAAATCTGCCTTTTCTGTGTATTTCTCCTGTTCCTCGCATATACTCATGGTTGTGGTCTACAACTAGCGGGGGCGGGGCCTGTTTTGGTTGTTTGATAAACTGATCAAGAATGATTGTGATTGGTGGTTCGATGTGCATGCAGAGCCTGCATGTCACTCACTAGCAACAAACTATCCAAGAACCCTTAAATCAGAGTAAATTATGTTATATCAGACCGACTTCTCTTGTAGATTAGTCATGGAAAATGAGAACCGTGCGAGTTTTTCTTTTGTATCTAGCAGCAATAAAGTTGTGGCATGAGGTATAAATTTGCCTTAAAGGCCAAAGTATACTTTTTGCGTCAGCAGAACGCGCCGGTCCACGTAGTATACTTGACATCGCCCATCCTTCAATGTGACTATTTGTGCATGCGCACATCGCGATGACGACGCTACAGCGATATATCATGCAGCCCTAATGCACGGAGTGATAACTTGGTCTGACCTCTCTGGTTTACTATTGTACCTCCCCTCCAATCCCCTTCCTCTCTCCTCCCTCCGTCACCCTGAATTTGGTAAATTTACTTGTCAGGAGCAGCACCACCAAACAGAGAATGACCCGACCCCCTCTGTGGGCGTACCAGCGTCTGTTATCGTCAGCAGCAACAGCATCACTGGCCTGGCCCCCTCACTCCATGACAGCCAATTAGCAGACTCTGGGGTGGGTCAGAGTCCCAGCCCCTCCCCAGGCCCCTCTCACATGGCAGCAGTGGTAAAGCAGGTAGAAGAATTGGCCCTTCATGTTAAGCCCCCCCCCCTTGTTGCTGCTGCTGCCGCCACTGCGTTAGGGCATGGCCCGATCCATCCTCTCCCTCTACATCACTACGCTGTTCGCTGCCTTTTCTCTGTTGTCTTCTGTTACTGTTGCACTTCATTCATTCACCTCATTCATTGCAATTCCTTAGTTCAGACGCCTCCCGCCTTTTTTTGCTTTTTCTAATTTTGCTGCCTAATGTCTAAACGCATTAACATGTGTAACTGCACGTTCTGTCTGTGTGTACAACACCTCTTGTCTACGGTTATGTGTCCTGAATCTGTATGCATTGCCATGGAACTCTTATATTGGAACTCCTCTAACCTCTAACCTTCCTCCAACCCAAACCATTAACTAGTTTTTTACCGAAAACCATGCAATTTTTAACAAACTATAACAAAGCATGCTTGTGCTTTTTAATAACTTAAAATAGCCATCCAAGAGGGCTTTTTTCACCTCTTGACTTCCACTCTGATCTCATCCAGTCTACTCACCCATCACCAGCATTATGAACCAGTAATTGGCATTTCCATTTCCCCCAAATCAAATAATCCCCATTCCTCAACCCTGCACCTATTTGGACTTTCCCAGCTACACTGTGCTTTCAGTTCAGCAATCCCCTAACTGCCAGTCTGACAAGTATAACCCACAAACGAGAATTAGACATTCCCCTCCGCACCTTTTCCTGATGTCCTCAGATCACCTTCTAGTCTACCATCACGACCCGCAGACCTTAACTCCTTGCTTGTCAATTGTTTTCTTTTTGCTTAGCAGAATTACTGTCACTTTTTTTTTTTTTAAATGCAATCTTCCTCCGGCATCGGGCAAAATCAATGGGCCCCTGCCGCTCTTACATTAGTGGCTACTAGATTTTAAAGTCTAATAATGCTTTTCTCAATGTTTGGTATTATGTTCCCTGCTTTTATTGTAGTTTCATAGATAGATGGATAGATACAAATTCTTTGTATGTTTATATTTATGCATGCAGAATTCTTGTCAGTGATGTCCAGTTTCCCTCCTGTGATGGGTATTCTTATTCTATGACTGGCGGGTTTGAACACTGTATATGAACTTGGCTAAAAGATAAACATATTGTGACTCTGTTGTGATTCCTTTAGGTACCCTCTAGCGGACATCCACATCCCTTGAAGATCCAGAGCATGTCCCCCACACTGGCCTTAAACACTCATCCCCCGATCCCCCCGCTGGCAGACAGCCCTCAGCCATCCCAGTCTCCTCTCACTCTGAGCCAGCATATCCAATCCCCTCGGCCCCCTTCACAGCCCCAGCCCCAGTCCCAGCCCCCCTCTCGCTCGTGCACACCCTCGTCACACCCTCCCCTCTTCATCGTGCACAACCAAATCCCCGGATCCCCACAGACGGGCCAGCCCCAGCAAAGCGTTCAAGTCCAGCTGCAGGCTGGACTGGCACGTCCGCCCTCTCAGCCTGCCCCCTTCCAGCAGAACATGTCGCCTACATCGCATTCTCCTAAGCCCTCCTCAGCTCCACCTGCCCAGCACCAGTTCTCTGCACCCGCTGTCAGTGCTTCGCCAGGCCCCGCGGTGAAATCCCCACTTCAGGGCCTCCGAGCCGAACAGCAGCACCATCTGCAAGTAATAGGGGCTCAAATCCAGGCGCTTTCCTCCATAGCCCAGCCCTCGCCCAAGCAGAAACAGTTGCTGGAGAAGCTGCAACAGGTATCGCCCCAAATCATTCTAGTCCAGAACTTATTGTCCCTTAAATGGAATGTGTTCCAACCGCAGTTAAAATCACACAATGTGAAACAGGCCACATGCATCACCATAATTTGACACCATAACTTGTACCACATGACCCGACAGGACTGTCTGTTGTCTAGTGCAGCTTTCTACATTGGTCACTTAAGATGGAAAATACACATTTTGCATACAGGAAAATACAAGACCTTTGCATGCTAAGAATGTATTTTCTGCACTCCTGCATAATGAATGGCAGACGGAACATCTTAAGCGTGTGCCCTGGTCTCTTCAGGTCCAGCAGAATATACTGCTACAGACAAAGCAGCCTGCAGTGCCGCAGCCGCAGCCCCAGCCCACCAGTCACTTCAGCTCCCAGCAAGACCTGCTGGTTGAGAAAGTGGTGATCTCGTCATCAACTAGTGCTGGTGCGCCGGCTCCGCTTCCTCAAGTCCTGCAGCAGACGTCGGTGCTGGTCAAGACTCCTATCACAGGTTTGCTCGGTGCATAATATGTGTGTGTATCAATGTATAATAGGCAATTATCCTCTTAGTATTGAATTATAGGGTAACCTCTCAAGGCCTACAGATGACAAATAGCTTATAGCTATACCTGACCCAATACATCTATATTATATCATTTGTATTTGTATCCCCCCCCCCCCCAGCATCAAGTGACCTACAAGTTTTCTCAGGGGCCCAAGGACCAGGTGGAGCAATGATGAACCAGACTGTCACTCCTGCTAGCCTTACTCAGCCCGCGCAGGTGGGTGTCATTCAGCAGCCGATGTATTTTGTGTTATAGAGGAAAGCGCTTTATATGAGACTGATTAGCCACGTTAGGCTAATGATAACAATATCATCATGAATAGTTGAATCTGCGATCACCTTTGCATTGTGTACAAGATTAAATGTGCAGCCTCTCTCGTGCAAACCATTCCCAAATTATTCACTCCAATCCATTCGAAAGAGTCCTCTTTAGTGCTTCATTTCGCCTTTCTGTGGCCTGTCCATGCAGGTCCAGCCAAAGCCGGGGGTGATCAGCTCAATTGGAGGGGTGGCCCTGGGAAAAGGTGGGGTGCAGATCCAGGTGCTGGGTACAGGTCTGACCCAAATGCCCGCTCCACAGCCTCCCCCTCCGGTGCAAACACAGGTAAGCAGGCCACTGTAAACCTTTCTATCGATGCCATTTCAGCATGCCTTTAAGAGCTCTTTAACGTGACCGCCCCCGCCCCAATTAATTGTAACATTTTTGGTCATGTCACAGACTACAACAATGAAGATGCCTTTCTGTGCAGAGCCCAGTAAAGAAGCCAGGTTGGTGTTGGATTATTTCTACCTTCCTGTCAAACGCATTACATTACATTCTGGTCAACAATCATGTTGCATCTGACCCTCTGTAGGATGCTAGAACAGCTGCGAAAACAGCAGGGCTCAGTACTCCACCCCAACTACAGTGCACCTTTCCACTCCTTTGAGGACACGCTGTCCAGACTGCTGCCTTACCACCTGTACCAGGGCACTGCTAACTCTCCTCAAGACTATCAAAGAGGTGATCCCCAAGTGCAGATAGGGCACCATTTGCTAGCATCCTATTGCCTACCTGGTGATCTGCATTTATTTATTTATGCCTTCACTGTTTTCCCCCTAGTGGATGATGAGTTTCAGAGTGTCTCCTGCCAACTGCTGAAAAGGACCCAGGCTATGCTGGATAAATATCGCTACTTGCTCTTTACAGAATCAAAGGTAAGTTTATAAACCAGCATAGGCTCATCACGTTCGTAAGCTCTCTCCCTCCCTCTGAATTGATTTCGAACTAATAGTGTGTGCTGGGTTTGAACTCGAGCAGAGAATGGGCCCCTCGGCAGAGATGGTGATGATCGACCGGATGTTTATTCAGGAGGAGAAGGTGGCCCTGAGTCAGGACAGGATATTGGCTAAAGAGCGACCAGGTACGTCTCCCTGCGGCTTGCCTCATTTCTTTTCAGGCCTGTAACAGTTAATTGGGTGTGTGCTGACAAGTATCGTGATCTTATTGCAGAGGAGTATGTGGCAAACGCACGCATGTTGGAGAGTGTGACTGTTTCATCCGGGCAACGGCCCTCCTCGTCGGATCCTGCCTCAGGGAGTGGAGGGGCTGTGATGGCAGCTCCTGTTTCTTTACCTGCACCACCCGCACCAGCCCTGCTTAAAAATGTTGCCCCAAACCCTGCACCAACGCTCCCACCAGCCCCCGCTCCAGCCCCCGCTCCAGCCCCCGCTCCAGCCCCCGCTCCAGCCCCCGCTCCAGCCCCCGCTCCAGCTCCTGTTCCAGCCTCCGTTCCAGCTCCTGTTCCAGCGCCCCTTCCTGCCCCTGTTCCATGCCCGCTTCTTGCCCATGTTCCTGCCCCCATTCCAGCCCCCGTGCCCGT
This sequence comes from Percopsis transmontana, assembly GCA_025447815.1. Lineage (NCBI taxonomy): Eukaryota > Metazoa > Chordata > Actinopteri > Percopsiformes > Percopsidae > Percopsis > Percopsis transmontana. The sequence goes on from JAOEHI010000005.1 coordinate 405,568, forward strand.
GCCCGCCCCTGTGCCACCCCAAACACAAGCCCCCTTCCCTCCCACCAAGTTTGTGATAAAACAAGGTGGAGGAGGAGCATCTGTGTCCTGGTCCAGCAGCTGTTCTCCAACCCCTGCTGTGGGGGGGAAGAGTGTGGCTGAACCTGCCAGTCAGAGCTCCTCAGTGAGCCGCGTGCAGCCTGCAGCTTCCTCCTTCTCTTCCTCCTCTTCTTCCTCCTCCTCCTTTATGTCCCGGGCTATGGACGATGACGACACTCTCCCGCAGAGAACCAGCAAGCCGCCGATGAAGACCTACGAGGCGCGCAGGCGGATCGGCCTGAAGCTGAAGATCAAGCAGGACCAGACTGGTTTTGGTAAGGTGGTCCACAACACAGCCTTAGACCCAGTCCACACACCCCAGAGCGCGCAGGCGCCAGCCCCGCCCCCGCCCCAGTCCAGTCCAAAGCCCCGGCTGGGCACCCCTGCCTCCACCAGTGTCATTAGAACTCAGCCCCAACAAACTAGCGCTCCGGCCTCATCGGCGGTCACTACGGCGACCACCGAGTCCAAACCCGCTCCGAGAGGTACTGTTGCCTCCAGCGCAGCCCCGGCCTCTTCCTCCTATGCCTGGTCGTCGTCGTCCTCCTCTGCTCAAATGAATGGGACATTAGAGCACCACGATGTTGGCGGAGTCAAGCGCAACCCCGCCTCCACTGCCACACCCCCCCAGACCACCTGTCGCCTGCCTCTCCGAAAGACCTACCGGGAAAACGTTAGCCCACGGGTCCGCCCCGGGGTGCCTGGGGGAGGGGGGGAGGAGAGCCTGCCCTACCCCAGGCCCACTCCGTCGCCCCCCAGGGCCGAGGCCTCCTCGCCCCTGTCAGAGCGGACGGTGATAGCCAGCGTGAAGGTGGAGAAGAGAGGCAGGGACATCTCTCATGAAGAGAGCAGGCTAGAGAACACTATGGACCAGGTGGAGGAGGTCTTCAGCCGTGGCATTAAAACCACACAGCACCATCACCTCCCGCACCTCCCAGTTAAAGAGGACGAGAAGGAGGCGGAGCACACAGACCACGCGACAGAAGTGAGTCACTATAAAAGGGCAAGTGGTAAAAACAGAAAGAGGGTGGGGGGGATGTTTAGAATGGACCAGCATGCCCCTGGGCCCCCCTCTCCAGAGACATCGTGCGCCAGAGATTCCTCGCTTCCTGCCAAACGCTGCAAGTCGGACTCCCCCGACATGGACAATGCTAGCTTCTCTAGCGGCAGCCCCCCCGACGATTCACTCAACGAGCACCTGCAGTGTGCCATCGACAGCATTCTGAACCTGCAGCAGGGGCCCTCTGCTCGGGGCCCCCACCTCAAAGGGGTGGGCGGGAGGTCCCACCCTCACCAAGGCCACCGCTCCGGTGGCTCGGCAGTCTCGTCCCGCAGACCTCCGGTCCCCCCCTCTTCGTCCTCGTCCTCCTCATCTTCCACCATGGCACAGCGCCCTCAGGTCGGTGGCCGCGGCCACAACGGCAGCCTGGTGCCCCAGACTCACAGTAGATAACAGCCCCTGAGCCCCAGGCCACACTGGCTACAGGATCTGCCTGAGAGCCTCGCCTTAGAGGGCAACATTGAAGGGACACTGTGAAAACAGTATCACTGTACTCTGCTAAGCTGTGTTGGCTCTGTTTGTCCACTTGAATTGTCTAGAAATGTCTTCATTTACAGCCTGACCCACCCCCCACCCAATTGGATGCATTAAAGATGGTGTTGGCAGTTAAAACTGTCACACTGGGTTGTCTTGGTGGATAGCATTGGACCCAAAGGTGTGGCTGTGTTTGTGCCGCCTCAGTCATAGTCGAAATACACGATGGGACTGTCTTTTCTTTCCCCTACCACTTTCTTTTCATGTTTTCCATTCACATCCTCTTCTCATACATTCATGTCCCGAGTTAGCCTGTGAATGAGTCCCTCCCATCGTCTCCTGGTTTAGACGGTGCCTGGCAGCTCCCCAAAACAGTGCACAGGTCCCATCCAGTCTTTCATAAGGCTACCTGCAGGCAGAGGAATCTGACCTAGTTTATGCTGTAACATCACACATAGTGGGATTATCGCCACATACACACACACAATTGCTGCCCTATCGAGGCAAGCAAATATAACTACTGTGTGCGTTAGTGCGTATGTACTGTAAAAGCCATGACTGGGATTTAGACATGTCAACAAAATGTATATCTATGAATCCCATTGAATCATTTGAAGTCTATTTCTGTGCTAACATTTATGGGATAAAGGTTTCACCTTATGCTGAAATCATTATTCACAGAGATACTGTTCCTTGGTTTTGTGCTAAATGGTTTTGCCCTCTTTGGGCAGTTTTTACAGTCAATATTCTATAAATTTGCATTTCATTTTCAAGTGTGTCACACTGAGCCAGCTCTTTTTAATTGTGGTTTACCTTGTGGCTGCTCTTAGTACTGTAACAGCGAGATGTAAATGAACATTTAATAAGGAAATTCAATTATCTTCTGTTTCAAATGTTAGATGAATTTTTTCCGACCACGCCCCCCTCTCCCATACACACCTGTTGCATGTAATGCCAAGTTCAGACATTATGCATTTCAGGCAGCAGGTGGCAGGCTAGTCTAATTATTTCTTTCTTATTTTGTCACTGTCCCTGCCTTTCTCATTTCTTTTTCTTTTTTTTCCTTTTGTTTTTAAGTCTGTCAGACAATTCAAACACAAACAAAGCAGGAGTATTGACATGGGGTTAAAAAAAAGGAACAATAATGTACAAAAAGACGTAAGAGAATTTGAAGTATAGTATTACAGATTAATTTTGTATTGTATTTATTGTGTATAATGACACTTTTTAAAGTAATGTACATTTAGTAAAACTGTAAATTAAACCCTTGCTTCTTATGAAAGTTCCACCCGTCCTCCGGTCTTCTTGTCTGGCGGCATGCAAAGCTGTTGCCAAGCATCAGACCACATACCTCTGAATGACTAACAATGACCAGAAAGTATGATTAGGTTCCTGTGGGGGGTGGTATATGGGGATTCACACAGCCAGCAGGTGGTGCATGGAAATGGAAAAATGGAGCTGGCTGCTGTGCCCTGAGGGTTGACAGCGTTCGGGGGGAGTGTAAACATTTAGGCTGAGAGGGGGAAAGATGTCAAGTCTCTTAATGCTGGCATGTTAAGTAGTGCGTATGTAGTTTAAAAACCTCCTAAGCATTCAGAAATGTGACCGCACATAACTTGCAGGGTTACAACAACATTAGATTGTTGGTCATTCCATAATACTTAAGGAGACACTGGTGCCTTTGTGTGTGGAATTATGTCATGTTTGACTCCACCCAAATATATAATTCAGAACCCCCTTGCAGATCCTCACACCCTCTGCACATACTTTGGCTCATCCCTGCCCTGAACTGGAGTTTTACAACTGGCTCACAGCAGTGTTGCCTGGCATCGCTGAAAGAGGAGGTGCACTGAGAGAGTGCTTGTTCCAGTGTGTGTGTGTGTGTGTGTGTGTGTTCCTCCTGTGCTCCCTCAAGCAGACTGAGGACCCTGACGGACCCGGAGCTCATCTGAAATACATTAAACCCTGGAGAAGAAGGATCCTCAGTCATTTAGGCGTGTTGACAGTCTGAGGGTTTCTATTTGCTGACAGAAGTACTCCCATAGATGTAGCTGCAGTTCTTCCATGAGCCTGAATTTTTTTCTGTCAAGCCAAATATTTTCCCAATCTCCAGAGGGCGAGAGGGGGAGAGACGTGCTTGACATCTGTCCTTACTCACCAATAACCTGGTAGATATATATTTCTTTCAATTACAACTGTAACAGTTTTGTGTTCCGCTGTTTACCTTAAGTAATGTTAATGCTCTCTGAAATGTGTTTTAAGTTGTGACACAATATGGAAAAAACTTTCACTGTTTAGACATAATTAATGTTCATGTTCCTTCATATATAAAATGTTCCGTTTCTTTATTTGGATACTTAAGTAGAATTCTCCCACTTGCTCTTTCATTTACTTGCTCCAAGGCCAAGACTATGTTGCAATTGTGGTACACGAACCCACAAGGCATTTTCCGTCATCTCTAAAGTTTAGGAGTCGTTGCTTGTCTAAACCACCCCTTAGTACATGGGGAGCCTTTAAATTCGTTTGAAAAGCTCTTGTATGCCATTTTTAACTGTCCACTATGTAATGGATGCAAATTATGTGTAATTCCTGACTTTTTAGAGTTCGCCATTTTGAGGAAAACTCTTTGCTTGCTGGTCTTGTGACACGTCTGGGTTCCATTGCCCAGGCTTCTTTGGGCAGAGTTCATTTCTAATCTGTTAGTTCAAGTGGGATTTATAAAAGTAGAGCTCTCCAAGGATGAGTTAATGTCTGCTGATGTGTGTCTGGTCTTAGTGGCCTTGTTAAAATCTGCCTCTGCGTAGAGCAGGGTCTGAGCTGTGAGCTCTTGGAGTGAATTACTGAAAAGCCAGTCTTTGATACCTGATCTATTGAGGCTCTTTATGTAGACCGAGTTTGAATGCGTCTGCACATATAGGCCACATTTGTATGTTGGGATGTGTCTACAACAGTATTTCATTGTTAACTTATTGTCGTTAACACTCGCAGTCCACTGAACAGAAGTGAAATGAAGGGAATGTATTACTCATTTTAATGTAAGGAAATTTACTGCGCCTGCAAATGTGGACACTTGGCTGGGTGTGTGTTTTAACCCTTTTTTTTTCATGCTCTGACAGTGCTCTACAGTCTACTTGCTGGTTGGTGCTTCAACTTGTTAGGGCAGATGTATTGACTGAACTGTTTAGTCTACAGTGACCATAGAGTGGTCTTATAGTAACACTATACTATAACTGGATTAATCTCGATGTAACTTGTCTTTTTGTCAGAGGCTGTGTGAAGACCGTGGTCAGCATCAAAAGGCAACACAGCCCTATCACCCCTTCAACGTATGCAAAGGGTCCAAGAACAAGTGAGGGAGTTAACATAAATACAGGAAAAACCTGAAGGCCTTCCTTTTAACCATAGGAAAAGGCTAGAGGCAAAACTCAGACATAAATTACTTAACAAGGCCCCTAATATTGCTCTAGTCCAACACCATGTCACGTTGGGGAAGGAAAAATGTGAAGAAGGCCCCCGAGGTGATCCGCACTGTGACGGAAGGGCTCAAGTCCCTCTACCGTAAGAAGCTGCTGCCGCTGGAGCAGTATTATGGCTTCCATGATTTCCACTCTCAAAGCCTTGAGGATGCAGACTTTGACAACAAGCCCATGGTGCTCGTGGTGGGACAGTACTCCACAGGAAAGACCACCTTCATCAAGTAAGAAACAACAAACAGCCCCATTACAAATCTGTGAATGCTATGCTTATGAAATCCTAGTTATTTCCTAACCTACCCATCCCAAGCATCAATAAAGAAAAAAATGTATCACATTATAAATTCAATTCAATTAGGTCATTTAGCAGACACTTTTATCCAAAGCGACTTACAATGAGTACAATTACAAGTATTACAAGAAGAAGGTAAGGGTTCCATCTTGCTCAAGGATGCTTACAGGTAGGCCTACTCTGGGGCTTGAACCCACGACCTTCTGTGAGTCCAACACTTAGACTACTAGACTACCCTGCCCCTGTAATTGAACATTATAAACCCCCCCAGTTGCCCTAGTTTACAACCCATTTTGTTTAGTAAACTTGCTGAGTGTTTGGTGAAAGGTAACCAGCATGCCCTATTGCGCCTGTCACTGACAGGTATTTGTTGGAGCAGGATATCCCGGGAAGTCGGGTGGGGCCTGAACCCACCACTGACTGCTTCACGGCCATCATGCATGGTGAGGTGGAGGGAGTCATCCCTGGAAATGCCCTCATTGTTGACCCCAACAAGCCCTTCCGCAAGCTCAACCCCTTCGGAAACACTTTCCTTAACAGGTAGGTGCAGAGAATCTGTTTCACACTGTTGTGCCTGACGGTTCCAGTTCAATGAAAGGAATGAGCGTGATACAGCTGACGGCCTTTAGAGACTGCATGAGATGAGTCCAAGAGGGAAGCAAAGCAGGCGAGGAGCGATAACAGTTTTTGCTTGATGGAATTTGTAGACTGTGTGCCAGATTTCAGAGCAGGGAGGCCCTTGCCTTATATGTGGAAAAAGTAAGAAAGGCAGCAGTATCGCAAGAGAGAGTGATGATAGTTAATATACTCAAGACGGGAACTACAAGTTCAAAGATGGGGTCAGAGGTCTCTATAGCCCCTCGGGTCAAAGAAAAACAGATGATGTTTGCCTTTTCCTCTGCTCAGTTTACAGTCTCAGCTGATTATTTATACGCATATTTTCCATTCCATTGAAACGACAGTAAAATAATGAAAGCATTATATCACACTGAAACCCAGTGTGTGTTTCTGGAAACATGATGAACACACAGGGCAGATGTGGCGGAGTTAACAGTTGCTTTAGATGGGGTTCCACTGAAAGGCAGTTATTCCAGGGGAGTCCCCCTTTACAGTACAGTATGTTTGTGAATGTGTTGACGTCTCTCCTTTTTCATTGACTTCCTGTCCTGGGAACCAGCAGGCTCGTTAAGCTCATAAACTACAGGAAGTGGCGCTGTTGTTTTAAGCCACACATCATTAGCGGGCCTTATTGTTTGATTCTGTTAGTAGCGGATATTTTCCTTCAGGAAGCTTAGAGCATTGAGAGACATGCTCCAACACAATGGCCTGGAGGGCGTGGAGGGCAGCAGCTTCTTGTCTGCTCCTTAGATCACAATTGCTGCCATGATAACAAGTCACCATGTTACACACATTTAGGATTCTTTCCGTCTTCTATGTATGTATGTATGTATTTGACCAAGCCTGATCTCACGGACCCAGGCTAAATAACCCCAGTGTATGTGGCATACCATGTGAGTGTGTTCTCCTTTCTGCTGATGAACCGCCAGGTTCCAGTGTGCTCAGATACCAAACCAGGTCCTGGAAAGCATCAGCGTAATCGACACACCAGGCATTCTGTCCGGAGCCAAGCAGAGACTGAGCCGAGGTGAGGGAGGTGGCAGAGGTAAGGAGAGGGCATGGAAGCCTGCAGAGAGACACATCCCTGGAGCTCAGCTCACCAACTAACAGAGGTGGAAAAAACAGTCAAAAATATAATACGTCTCCAATTGCCATGAAGAACTCACAACACCATATACTGTAAGAAACATACACACTGCATGCAAGCCCCATTGGCTTGCATGCAGTGTGTATATGTGCACGTTATGTGAAATGGACGTTACGACATTTAGTGAAATGGATGGGGCAAATTGCTTATTTTGACCTTTTGAACCTGTTTTGGCCACCTCTGCCATCTCATCTCCTTTGTCACGCCTGTCTAACTCATCAAACCACAGACATCTCATGAAAATTCTTGGAAGCAGGGCAAGTGCAGCAATCTGTGCTGCATCATCAATAAACATCTCATTAGAAAAAAATTTGAAATTTATCTCCTTCTCACTTATCCCTAATTCACATTCCTTTTCCTGCTCAACCACCAATAATTTAACCTGGTTTTGACTCAAGTTGCGTAACTAACAGTATGATTAAAGGTTCAGTTCACAAATTCTCTAAAATTAGTATCAGATGTTTAATGTCAGCTTCGTGATTGGTTGACAACATGGGGGTGTGACACAGCTAGATAAGATGTGTGTCTACGTCGACCTTCTCCCCTCTCCTCTGGTGTGCGTGCATTCGTGCGTGTGTCTTTACCACTATATCTCAGTGTGTATCTCAGTGTGTGTTTCATTGTCCACGTTGTTTCTCTGCGTAGGCTATGACTTTCCTGCTGTGCTGCGCTGGTTTGCGGAGCGCGTGGACCGCATCATCTTGCTGTTTGATGCCCATAAACTGGAGATATCCGATGAGTTCTCTGAGGCCATCGGCGCGCTGAAAGGCAATGAGGACAAGCTGCGTGTTGTTCTCAACAAGGCTGACATGGTGGATACCCAGCAGCTGATGCGCGTCTACGGTGCACTCATGTGGTCTCTCGGGAAGGTGTTCGGCACCCCGGAAGTGCTGCGCGTCTACATCGGCTCCTTCTGGTCCGAGCCGCTGTTGGTTCCAGACAACCGCAAGCTGTTTGAGTTGGAGGAGGAGGACCTGTTCGCCGACATCCAAAACCTTCCCCGCAACGCGGCTCTACGAAAGCTCAATGACCTGGTCAAGAGAGCACGTCTGGTCAGGGTGGGTGACTTAGTATGCTTGGTGTCTGCCTTATCAGCTTTTATTAATTTAATGTTTAATGTGGTCCTACGAGACTTGTAGGT
>JAOEHI010000005.1:413950-427181 GCA_025447815.1 Percopsis transmontana
GACTTAGTATGCTTGGTGTCTGCCTTATCAGCTTTTATTAATTTAATGTTTAATGTGGTCCTACGAGACTTGTAGGTTATGTAGGTCATGTATGTCACAGTATACAACACGTGACATTCTATCATTCTATTAGGCCCTTCATGTATTTTTCCACTCCTGAAATGGAGTTATTGTAATTTTCTTATTGGGCACACAATGTGCTTAATGCACATGAAACAACTGAACATACTGATTTCGGGAAGGCCCCTGCCCTCTGGCATGAGGTAGATCTGATTGGCTGAGGCCCCACATTCTGTAGGTGATAGTCGGGTGGAAATGAATATGTACTTAGGGGCTCCTGCAGATTTAGAACCGCCTTGATTTGGTTTCTCCCCATCCCAGGTTCATGCTCATATCATCAGTTACCTGAAGCAGGAGATGCCTTCGGTGTTCCGGAAGGATAATAAGAAGAAGAATCTGATCTACCAGCTGCCCGTTATCTTCTCAAAGATTCAGCTGCAACACCACATTTCTCCTGGAGACTTTCCAGATTGTACCAAGATGCAGGTTAGTCTAAGTCTGCACTGTGTTTTTTTTTCCAATTACCAGAGAAACCTCAACTAAACCGCAACTACATAAAAGGTCACGAAGAGTAAAAAATTAAATAAAAATGTTTTTCCTACTTTGGTGTTCAGGAGCAACTCATGGTTCACGACTTCACCAAGTTCAAGACTCTGAAGCCCAACTTGATGGCAGCCCTGGATGAACTTCTGTCCAATGATATTGCCAAGCTGATGCCCCTGCTACGGCAGGAGGAGCTGGAGGCAGGAGACCAGCTCGGCGTGCAGGGTGGAGCTTTCCTGTGGAATCGCTCTGGGCCGTTTACTGAGGGGGACCCCTTTGCTGAAGAGAATGGAGAAGGATGTGAGGAGGAGGAAGACTGGGTGGTGACCAAGGACAAGCCCAAGTATGACGAGATCTTCTACAACTTAGCTCCCAACGAGGGCAAGTTGAGTGGCACCAAGGCCAGGGACTGGATGGTGAGCACCCGGTTGCCCAACTCAGTGCTGGGTCGTATCTGGAAGCTGTCGGATGTTGACCGGGACGGAATGCTGGATGATGAAGAATTTGCCCTGGCAAGTCACCTCATTGAAGTCAAGCTAGATGGACATGGCCTGCCCCCTGAGCTCCCGAACCGCCTGATCCCACCCTCTAAGCGTAGACAGAAAGGTTCTGATGCATAGACATGTCACTCTGCCCTCCTGGACCTGAGAGAAACTCTCCTCTAATAGCTGTCTCACCCATCCTACTGTTTGTGTGTCCACCAAACCTGGGTGTAAAAACTGAGGTGGAATTATTTGATTTACTCACTGCACAAAACGTGTAAAAGGGTGTTAATTTGACTGTTTTGACTGACGGTTTTGAGTCTAAAGAAAATGTTTTAATGTAATTAGAAAATATTAAGTTGTGGTTATATGCAGCCATTTTGCTCCCCTTTTTAAAAATATGTGTTTACTCAGACAAGGTGAGAAGAGACCCATGAACCGACAAGGCAAGCAGTATTGACTTATACAGAACAAAAATCTGCAGTAAACATTCCAACACTGACTACAGTATTTAAATTGGTGATGAATGGTAAGATTCTTATAATTTTTGCTTCAATTCAATGAGGGTATGAGTTTACATGTACTGTAGCGAGACCATTTTATATTTTAGAATGACGTATAAAAAAATTATTTTTGCTTTACTGGTGTATTTGAACTTTCTCAAATTAACTGCAATTGCCAATTCAACAACCTGAATGAATTTGACTTTAATGCTTTACCGGTAAAGAGTTCGCTTCCTATGTGCATCCATTTGTTGTATTCTGTAATTATTGCTATTTGTTTTGTATGAGAAGGAACAAGACCTCTCTCTGTATAAATGAATGTCACACGCTATGATGAAATCTTCAACAGGAGCACATTATTGATAATACTGACTACTGTACACAGCTCCACTAACTGTTGTTAACCATGTTAACTCTTATAACCAAATAAACTTTATTGACTGTGTAATCAGTTCTGTGTCTTTTATTTTGTTAGTGATTTTATACATTATGCCTTAGTATCGTACAAAAATGTCTACATTAGCTGTATACAGTAGCCTGTATACATAGCTTTATTCTACAAATGCTAGCTCTATAATGTTCAGTTGGTCTCTTAGTGACAGATCGGATAAACTGTGACTCACACTGGAGTCTGCCAAATCCCCATACCACCATTTTCCATGGCTCTATCCCCCAGTCTCCTTTCCGCCCTTCCTCAGACATACCAGCACAGACTCTTGTTTTCCATTTTCAGATCAACGTTCTCGCATTCTTTTTGAGTTTTATCTTGTGGAACCAGTTGTCAGGGTACCACTCTGTGTTACAGGCATAGTGTATGTGTTTACCAGGAGGCATTTAAGGTTTGCAAAAAAAAAGGGGTGGTCTCCTTGCCTCCCTATTCCACTCCTCCATGGAAAGAAACACAAATGAGAAATGGAGGCAATCCACCCCTTTCCTCCTAACTCTCTGGTGTACAATGTGACTCACATACGGAGAATGTGGTGGGCAGGCCCAAGAGTTATTAATACCTCTTTCCTAGGGTCTGCTAAGTTTCCTTGGCCTCATGCACATGCTTTAGACACTGTACCTTTATTTAAGACATTAACAACATACCCCTATTTGGAGTTCTCTTGAACCAGACCTTCATCAAACCACACCCTTTTGAGTTTTTGCATAGGAGAGTGAGAGAGATTATTGAAAGTTTGCCAGGTAAGCTGTGAAGAATTTTTCCCAACCCAGCAGTAGTTCTTATCTGCTGTCTCTTGATATGACAATCTCTAAACTATTCAGCCAATAGTAGCTCCACGGTAGTTCTGAAAGTGGATTCAACCAAATATGTTTCTATTACATCATTGAGCAAACTGTTATTTGCCCAATTATGTATTTTATTCAAATTCAGATATGCAGAATTCAGGTAGAGCTACACTCTACATTCTAAACAAGCAGGTCTAACCCACAATGGACACACACATGAACCCCCCTACAAAAAGCCTAGTAAACTAAACTGGGGTCTCCATATATACGTCACGCTGTTTATGTGGGGAATTCCTCACCAGGGCCCAACAGTGGAAGAAAAATCTTGCAATGCAAAGTCTGGAAGAGAGTGACCTCTAGTGGAAAGAAACATTCTATCCTTCTCACTTCATTGCACAACTGTTCAAATGTAGAGGCCAGGCTGGAAGCACATTTATGTTCCACTTCCACTCTGGAAAAAAAACATTATGTACACAAAACTAAGAAAGTCATAAAAAAGGTATACAGAATTACAGTTTATTTTATATCCAAATAGCAAAGCAAGCCAGGTAGAAAGTATAGCAAACTAAGATAGTCATGGAGCTATATTTTCAATATAAAAAAGCTCAACAATTAATATTTTTTTTCGGACAGAAGCAAAGACTCAAGCTTAGAACAGTCACAGAAAAGTATAGTAAACAAAAAAATCGGTTACCATCATGTCTGAATTGTACAGGATTTGTTTTATCCTCCAAAAGAAACAAAACAGGACACAATAGTATGAAATATTGAACATAGGAGACCATAAAAAACATGGAGCCTGTGACATCTTAAAAACTGAAGTGGTTCTTAATGTCCTTTATCTGCTTCATCATGTCAGCAATTTTCTCTCCCTGTTCCTTGAGGACACCCTGAACACAACTCTTTTGGTTGGCGTTAAGGGAGACTGTGGTCCTGGCAGAGGGCACACCCTTATCCACCTGCTTCTTCTGGTATTCCATTTTCATCGTCAGCTGTTTGATTCCATTGTCCAGGTGTTTCAGCTGGTCACTGACGGTCTGCAGCTCTTTCTTCATGTCCTTCTCGCTGTCTGACAGCACGGGCAGCTGGCTTCGCAGGCTGCCGAGCACTTGCTTTACCCGGTTCATGGTGGCTTCCTGGTGATACTTGGCGTCTTCGTACTTATCGGCCAATCTCTCTGCTGCCTCCCTCAGGCTCTTCCTCTCTTCCCTGCACAGAGCCAACTCCTCCAGCTGCTTGTTCTTTTGACCCGTGAGGAGTTTCACCCTTTTCTGCAGCTCATCCCGGGCCATGTCCTGTTTGAGGATGTACTCCTCTCTGAACACCTGCGTGGCTCTGCTGAGAAGCTGTAGGCACTCGGGGGGCGGTGTCGGCGTGTCCTTGTCTCCTGCCCTGAGCACGAGAGGGTTGCTTGAGCTGCGTGCCAGGATGTTGCGCATGTGCTGCTCAAAGGAGTCCTGAGCCAGTCCACGGAGAGGGGAGTGGCCGGAGCCCGCTCCTGGACCGGAGCACAGCAATGGCGGGGAGGGGGGTCGAATGGAGCTCAGTAGGGGCAACAGGATACACTCGTAGGTGTTGGTGATACAGATCATGGTGGCACCCAGGGAAAGATCCGACACAATCAAGAAGCCATGGACCGGAGCGGACTGGCTGGTTGAAAGCGGCCGTGTACAGAGGATGTGCTCGACAATGCAGCGCTGCTCGGCCGCCAGCTCGTGGAGACTGTCCTTTTCCTCCTCGCCTGACTGCAGGAACTTGTGCAGCTTGTTGAACCAGGTTAACCCCACGCTGTGTACGCCCGCTTCATGGCTGCAATGGTACCTGTACTGGCACAGGGGATCCGCGTGCAGTCTGATCGGACAGGTGAAGTCTGACTCTTGGGGATCTTCATCCTCACCTGTGGCAAGTTTTAGGGTGAGCTCCACCTCCACACACTCAAACACATAGAGAGATGGCACGGGATCTGAGCCTCGCAGCCACTTCTGCACTGCTCCAGCCTCTTCCTCTTCCTCCGACTCCAGCACCACACAGTGATAAAGCATTCCAGTTTCCGTGGCGATGACCAGAATGTTGGGTGAGCAGGGCAGGCAGAGGATGGCACAGGCATCATAGCCATAATTGTCTTCGGCAGCAGGGTACATGGGGAGGGGGCCTATGGGTTTACTGAGGCTCAAGCCGCTTGTCTGGCTGGTGTAGCTAAGATAGGTCTCTCCATTCTCATAGAGAATATACAAGGGATAGATCAATTGATCTTTGGAGCACTGACCGGGTTGCTGCCGAGGGGTGAATGACACTGGCCCGAAGTCAAACGCCACGGCTATCTCACCGAGGGAAGCTGCATAAGAACGCATTTGAGTGTGGACTATGCTGTCGTCTTCCGATTGTGATACAGATAGCACTTTAGCTGGGGAGTGGGGTGACGTCAGGCCGTAGAACCTGATGGTGTTGTCTGAGGTGAGCAGCACCAGGTGTGGCTCCTCCGTCTCACTGGGGTACCATGCTGCCTGCCGCAAAATCACCGACGCGGTGCTGGTGAAGAAACGCTCAGCCACGGGGATGGTCTTGCAGTTGATGTCACTCCGTCCACCCTCGAACTCAGACATCTTGCCCCAGCGTTGAGGGAGTTCCAGAACCGAAGCACCCCTTTGGCCAATGAGTGCGATGTGGTTATGTGTCGGGCTTAGTAACACCTGGCATACTTCAAAGCGAGGTGGGTTGATGCACAACAGAGTCTGGTAATTCCCGCTCCGGAGAGTTTCATCAGAGTTCAGCTGCCTCAAGTTGGTAGTGTAAAACACGCCGTCCGCATCATTCCAAACAAAAAAGTCTCCGTTCAAACAAAAGGTAAGATTTTTGGCGATTCTTCTCTCGTGTGCTTTGGATTCTGAGTCGAGCTTCTGTCGTAGTTTACTAAAAATATCATGTTGTGGTAATTCATTTAGCCAGCGTTCTCCCGCAAAAGTCGCCATCTTGATTTGCCATCTGACCGTAGAGCTGGCTGTTTTACGACACTATTTTACCGTATTCCTGCAACCGGTGTCGTATATTTTGCAGAATCACCATGGCGTTCAAAGAGACTACGGGGCTCTATGAAACATTGAAATCCGAGTGGAATAAGAAGAATCCAAATTTGAACAAATGCGGAGAACTTTTGACCAAACTTAAGGTAGTTATATATATTAAGACGTGTGCCTTGTGTTTTTAATTTGAACCACTAATACAGTGGAGGCGAAGTGACTGGCTAATGTTAACTTGCTAACGTATGCTAGTTACGCTAGCATGCATTCAAGACTCCGATGATAAAGTAATAACACAACTACTATGGGATTCCAATACCAATTAAAGAATATCTTATTACCTTTGATAGAACATTAGGTTTATTAAGAGTACTACAAGGAAATCATGTAATTTACTCAACCATAACGTTAGGCTAGACATTAGAGATGGAAAATACACTACCGTAACAAACATCTCAGGAAAATGTGATAACATAAAGATATCACAACACCATATGCAGAAATGTATTGAAACTCTCAATTTTATGACAGGAAAATGACAATTTCTAGGAAATATTGTTTCATGGATAAAAATAAAGAAATAACGTTTAAGATTTGATTTATCCGTTTAATCAATCTGTCTAATATAGATATAATATATATATATATATATATATATATATATATATATATATATATATATAACGTTAGATCCAACGTGTAAAATTTTTACGTTTATTTGTATAACGTTAATAGTTTTGGATTGACCTAGCATGTTTCTTTTTAAACTGGTTTGCCTTTTAAATTACATAATAAAAATTGAATTTTTCTTTGATGGTAATATGAACCAAATACTAAAATATATTTTGCTGTATTTATGGCAAATTCTGTGGCAAATGTAAAAGCACCAGTTGTAGCGCCTTACATTTCTAATTTATGAAATGATGACATGCTGTTCCTTATTGTTCTTATGTTGTCAATATAATGAATGTATGTTGATTAGAATTTTTATTGTGGTTAAAGATCAATATAAACAGTTAAAATGATGATAAACAAATACAGTGGCACTATATACATTAACTAACGCTTAGGTAATGTTAACACTAACGGTTGTCAAAAGCAAAAACGAATTGTGTTCTATCGGGTGTCCTCTGAATCCAGATTTCTTCAGCTAAATGTTTTTGTATAGCCGTTTATTAAACGTTTTCAATACACGCAAGAATTATATTTGATTTTTAACCATATACCTTCAATTGATATGATCATAATTGGAATGTTCGACAGGGGAATTGAAAGTCTGTTTCTGTCATATATGCTGTCATGACTAAGCATTGGGCCCACAGAACCACTCACTATGCATTGCAATGAGTGTCAACTTTCTCCTTGCAGATTTCCTTATTGGAATTAAACTTTTTGCCTACCACTGGGACTAAGCTCACCAAACAGCAGCTTATTTTAGCCCGTGAGTATTTGCACTGCACATTTCTGTACTGTAGTGCTTTAACTTAATATATGGATATAAGGGTCTATAAATGAAGTATAACTAATATATCATTAATTTGCTCTCTCTGTTTTTTCAGGTGATGTTCTGGAAATTGGAGCTTTGTGGAGCATCCTCAAGAAGGACATCCCTTCCTTTGAGAGATATGTGGCCCAGCTCAAATGTTACTACTTTGATTACAAGTAATTTAAACAGTTAATTATATTTTGTTGCAGGCCTCTTGTTAAAGATGCCAGTGGTGATTTCTGACACTTCTGTCCCACTCCTCTCTCCCACCCAGGGATCAGCTGCCTGAAGCCGCCTACATGCATCAGCTGCTTGGGCTGAATCTGCTCTTCCTGCTCTCACAGAATCGCGTGTCTGAGTTCCACACAGAGCTTGAGAGGCTAAGTGCACGAGACATTCAGACTAATGTATACATCAGACATCCTGTTTCCTTAGAGCAGGTACTACAATGTTTCCATTCATTCATCAACTTCCCATTCATTGAATTCCTGTTTTCAAAAGTATCCAGAACTGGTAATTACGCTGAACTATTTTTTTTTTTATTCTTCTCTTATTATGTTTAGTACTTGATGGAAGGAAGCTACAACAAGGTATTTCTTGCCAAAGGGAACATTCCTGCTGAGAGCTACACCTTTTTCATAGATATTTTACTGGACACCATTCGGTAAGGAGAGAGATGGAATACAATTTATCCATTATCAAGTGGGTGGGTGGGATGCATAGGCTACTACTGTAAATGTTGTGCCTCATTTCTTGGGATACTTTCAGTACAAAATATGTGCAGACGAACTTTCATGTTTTTTTTTTTTTGTTTTTTTTTTTTTAAGCAATGTGTCACAACTTCTCAGTGCATTACATGTTTTCAATTGACCCAACTGGAAATTCAGATATTTCAATCCTCTATCCTTGTGTTTCAGCGACGAGATTGCTGGTTGTATAGAGAAGGCCTATGAGCAGATTCAATTCAACGAGGCTACTCGTGTGCTTTTCTTCAGTTCTCCAAAGAAAATGACAGAGTACGCGAAGAAGGTTGGTATTTTTCTTGTTTCAACGTCCAGTCAATAGAACCGTGGTCAAGTTGTCAACATAAAGACAAGCTTAAAAATAATATAGTTGCCTGGGTTGTTTGCATGTACAGCCAACCTTATAGTGTAGGGTTGGCTGTACATGCTGTGTTTCATTTCAAAACGGGAGATAAATTATTTCAACTGAAAACAGTTTGTCATGAATGCTCCCCTGGTAGGGGTAAATGTAAAAAAAAAAAAAAAATCTCTACAGAGAAATTTTCCCTTTTTTGTTAATTTAAATGGTTTTAATAATATATAATTTGTAGAAAGTCAAATTGCTTCACAGCCAAAATTCATTGTCGTTTTCGTCATTTCAGAGGGGATGGAGTCAGAGCCCAGATGGCTATTACTCTTTCACGGGTCAGCAGCAACGGACAGAAGAAGTGAACATCCCTTCTACAGAGTTAGCGCAGCAGGTCATTGAATATGCACGACAGCTGGAAATGATTGTGTAATCCACCCCAAGGAACACACTTAAATGTCTGCAGACACAATGGGACACACAGCTGATACAGTATACACCTTGTCAGTTCACGCATAGCCTCGCCAAGGGATATAATATGTACTTATTGCTATACTGTTGATCGGCTGTTAGTACATAATCTTTAGACCTGAGGCATATCTCATGTTCAAATAAGGTTATGTGTTGGACTGTTCCAAATTATTGTAATTGGGCAATGCCAGCAAATTACCTAAAAACAAAAGTTGTAATCTGGCTGCTATAGCAAACACCCCTGGGTCTCAATATCAACATAATTTAACTTGGCCTTCATATGTCCTACAAAACTATCAACATTATACTCCTACTGAGAGCAGACATTTTTTGTAAATAATCTTCTTTTTTCCATTAATTTCATTGCTTATCTTGTATCCTAGTAACAGAGAATTGCCATTAAAGTTTGAGTGATTTCTAAATGGGGATGACTGTTCTTCCTAGATGGTATGAATTTGAATTGATCAAGTCAAATGAAAATATTTGTCTAAAATCATTTAAAAAAAATAAACACTTTTTTGAACAATGGTGCACTTTTATTTAGATTATATTCAAGACTAAAATGATTTGGAGGCATGTCACAGACTAAGATGAGAAGTTTGTTTTTTGTTTAAATAGTAACTGAATAAATTATGCATCAAGTGTTTTATTGGTAGGTACTGTTCTGCCTATATATAAATGGAGAAAAACAATTATTACTTTTAATATCCAAAAATATTTTACAACAAACTTGCCAGATATTATTACTAGTTAGAAAGAAGACTACTTATCTCAATGTTGCTCACAACCAGTAGCACTATTCCACCCCCCTGTATCTTTATGTAAGACAAGGGTGTTCAGTATGCAGTGGTGTAAACTACAACAGTAAAGTAACTTGAGCTAACTAAATTGTTCCTAGCCCTAAGAACAGCATTGAATGGGTATTTAAAAACAATTTCTACAGTGACTGCATACATTTAGTACTTTAGCTTAACACTGTTCTTGTGCAGAGTCCCATTACCCACACCATCATGCTATTTCTCGTTCCTCCTACTTAAATCTCCAGATGTTTCCTCCAAATGCCATTTTTGAACACTGTCCCACCAAGTTGGCGACTCGACGAGACTATTTAAGTTGATTAAACCATCCATCAATACACCAGTGTATGCTACCCAGAAATCATTTTGTGCCATCATTTACGTCTTATTAACCCTTCAACTTTACACTATTTCAAATTCCTACTTCCTCCATCGGCTGCATCCCAATTGTCTTAGTCAGTATTTCCTAGTTCCTGTTTTCTTACCCCTCGCACACTACACAATTGAGGAGATAAGCATTTAGCAGTAGGAGGTGGTGAACAGAAAGGAGGCACATGAACACGCGCGACAGCCGTACACGAGCAGTGTGGCAAAGGGACAGCTGCGCTGCATCAGACTGTGAATGATCTGAGCCAATCACAACCTTTACTTCAACCTCAGACTCATGTTAAGCTGTTATACATGAACAGGGCAATGCAGCCAACTTGCCAGCTCACATATATTCTAATGATATTGTAATTTCTGATGCCTTGTAGCTCACATGAATCCCATCACACAATTACTGTATGTAAGAATTTCAGTTGCATGAGAAAGCAGGTGCCTTGTGTGTTTGTAAGAATGCACCAACATGTTGACATGGTGCAGTGTAGTCTAATGTTGAAGTGCTTAGTAGTAGGGTTTGGGTTCAAGTAGCAGTGACATTTCAGTCATGAATGTTATTTTGCATGCAAACACATAGGCTTATGGTGGAGCCAACCTAAACACACATAAAAGGTGATCTGGCCTAAATTGAGGATTCCGTACAGGATGTTTATTCGCCACAGTATTGTAACATTGGTGGTGAGTATTTCACAACCACATTTACTGGTGGACACAGGATTGACATAATAATTGAGAATAGAAAACACTTTGAGGTTGGTTTATATGGCTTGCAAATTCAATATCGTATTTACTACCTCTTTGGAATACATTGTCATAATGTAAATGGACTGCATTTATATAGCGCTTTTTCGTAACCCACGGGCCACCCAAAACGCTGTACATCTTTGCCTCACACACACACATCGATGGTGATGTCTGCCATGCAAGGCACCATCCAGCACATTGGGAGCAGTTAGGGTTAGGTGCCTTGCTTGGGGACACCTCGACACTTCTTCCAGAAGTCAGTGGGTATTGAACCAGATGACCTGCTCTACCCTCTGTGCCAATGTCACCCCTGTGGGTTTTAGGACCCCAGGATGCTGTGGGGCAGTGGCACTGAGACAGAGGAGGTCCCAGCAGCCACATGGCACTGGTTGTGGGTCGTGCATGGTGTCCTGGGAGTCTGGCCCTCCATGGTGCCTCCCAGGAGAATCACCAGCTGCATGCTCTCTTGTCAGTGATTTAAGGGCCTCCAGCCAGTTCCACTGCCCCTGTGGCTGCTCCACAACCTCTTCAGCCTCCTCCCCTGCTCCTTGCCCCTCCTCCTCCCCAGCCACGGCTCCTCCCCCCTTCACACCCACATCCTCTCCTGCCAGCTCCTGAGGTCCTCTAGCAGCCAAGAGGCGAAAGGCTGACCCTGCGGTGCTGCAGTTCTTGAGGAACATTGTAGTGTATGAACAGCTAATTAAAATAAATACTGTGAATCAAAACAGTCTACTTTTAAGGACAA
Organism: Percopsis transmontana; assembly: GCA_025447815.1. Lineage (NCBI taxonomy): Eukaryota > Metazoa > Chordata > Actinopteri > Percopsiformes > Percopsidae > Percopsis > Percopsis transmontana. Next base: position 425,502 of record JAOEHI010000005.1, read on the forward strand.
CATAGAAAGCAAATTCAAGATATAGGTTTGGTCAATAGGTCTACATGATGGGATTCATGTGAGCTACATACTTAAATTAGAATATATGTGAGCTGGCAAGTTGGCTGCATTGCCCTGTTCATGTATAACAGCTTAACATGATTGGCTACAGGCTCACATGAGGCTGAGGTTGAAGTAAAGGTTGTGATTGGCTCAGATCATCTACAGTCTGATGCAGCGCAGCTGTCCCTTTTCCACACCGCTCGTTTTCTCCTGTCGTGGTGCTCGTTCATGTGCCTCCTGCCTGTTCACTACATCCTACTGATTATCTCCTCAAGTGGGTAGTAAGCGAGGGGGCGAAAATAGGAACTAGGAAATACCGGTTAAGAGCGCCTTTTTAAGGCGCTGTCCTTGGTGCTGATGTTTGAATGTCTCAGTCGAATACTGAAACCACTAGGAAGCGCCCTTTCAGGTGCAATCCGAAGTCAAATGTAAATAGATGAATTCCATTTTTGGTAGCTTTGATGCTATTTGGTGAAAAAGACGGGCCATATAGGCCATGGCCTAGCCTACATGACAACAAGCAAGAATAGCCTATGTATTCTGTGGGCGACAGCTTATAACGCACAGAGAACTGTATTCATAGGACTACGTGAAATTCACGGCTTTGATATAGAGGCCACTAGAGATCATGTAGAGTGACATCTATGCCAGATTGTGTCGCAGGCCCAACCGTGGTTTGAACAGAGGACCGCTCGCTAAGTGAGAATAGCCTATAGACCAACGACGAGCCACTTTATATGCATTTTTAATTGTGATCAAAGGAACATGCATGTAGACTACAGTAGACCTAGGCTGTAGATTATTTTAATCAATTGATTTCGGCATAACAAGTAGACAATAAATTAGCTAGCTATGTTCGCAAAAGTTTATCCTAAACTTCCTATAGGGCCTATGCCTGATGAATAGCCTACTGTGTTAACTTCAGGATTAGGCCTAGGTGTTACAGTAACGCAGCGGATGCCTCATTACACCATGGACTTCAAAGTGTTATTCTTCCATGGAGTAACCGACTTTAAGATTGCGTTAGGCTTTATCCATCAGCTGCAGGCGCATCTGTAATGGATGAGATAGCCATCCCCCTAAAAGTAAGTTAAAAATATTAAAACATGTTAAAGATAGGCCTAGTCTATTGCTAATATACCTTTCACCGTACAAAAAAGTTTATAGAAATTCTTTGGACTTCATGATAACTCCATTTAGGCCCTCAATTGCAAGTCAAAACACAACTTCAGCAGTAGTCTATTTTCCCACCAATATCGTTTCGTCCCTGATGACTGTTCCGTGTTCATTTTAGCCAGTCTAGGGAACCTGGAACACGATGAAACAGATGCTGTCCACTGCTCCTGATGCTGCGCATTGAACATTCGTCAAACAATAAAAACACACACCATTGCTGCAAATGGCCACGCGCCGCCCATGTCTGTGTCCTTTGAAATCACCCGTGATTGCAACCTGGGTGAGATCGTCTCCATGTACCATAATTCTGTCAGAGATTAGTGGTGCTGTAACGGCGTCTGGAAGGGCGCACGGCAGGTAGAAAGAAGAGGAATGGGGAGGCAGTGATCTGGAGGGAGAGAGAGAGAGGGGGGGGGGGGGGACGATGCTGCCAGCGGAAAATGGCTGCTGCAACCTCAAGCC
>JAOEHI010000005.1:444720-465850 GCA_025447815.1 Percopsis transmontana
ACACACACACACACACACACACACACACACACACACACACACACACACACACACACACACACACACACACACAATGCATGTCTTTGTATGCGTTATAAGGGGACAATGCTAGCGGTTTACCCATCTCTCTGCTCTCATCTTCAGGGACATGCAGCACCTCTGGATCGCTGGCGAACACACTGGTGGGATGGATTACTACCCCCTGCTTATTCCTGGTGTGGAAAACCTACAAAGGACAGGAACCATCACATATCCGTAGAAAAACCCTGTTCAACAGTAGCGAATGGTTCATCAGTCAGATTTGAGGCGGGGGAGGGTAGCGAGAACATCTTCAATGTAAACTAAAAATAAAAAAAATTTATGTGTGAGTGAGCTGGGGGAACCTGACCTGGTCGGAGTCCTTGCGGTTGGTGTTGTGTTCATCCGGCAGTGCCAGCTGGGGGTACAGGCCCCGGCAGAGGAGCAGCTTGAGAAGGGCCTGGCGGCGGGACGACAGGTCCTGACTGGCACTGGCCGCTTCCTGGAGCTCCGACACGTTGTGACGCAGCTTGAACTTCACTTCCTGTCACGCAGAGACCACACGGGCAAACAACTACGTCATTGGACCTGCCAAGCAAGTCGACACTCCTAACTTTGACAACTCTAACTAACTAACTAACTAACATACATACATACATACATTACTAGAATTGCATTATCTGTAACATCACAAAGATTCAACCAATTCTATCTGTGACTGATGCAGCGACTCTAATTCATGCATTTGTATCATCGCGTCTAGACTACTGTAATGGTCTACTCTCCGGCCTTTTGAGAACGAGTATAAAAAGTCTTCAGATAAGTCAGAATGCTGCTGCCAGAATCCTTACTAGAAGTAGAAAGTTTGACCATATAACCCCTATCCTGGCAGTACTCCACTGGCTACCACTTTATCTCAAATGTGACTTTAAGATCCTCCTGTTCACCTATAAAGCAATACATGGATTGGCACCTTCCTATTTAGCTGAACTAGTAATACCATATTCACCACCTCGAGCCTTACGCTCACAGAATGCAGGCTTATTATCCATGCCTAAAGTTAAAATGAAATCAGCAGGATTTAGAGCTTTCTCATACCGTGCCCCAGTACTCTGTAACGCCCTACCTGCTGAGGTTGTTGTTTGTTTCAATGTGAAATGTGGGCCTGTGCAGCCCTTTGAGACTGTAATGTGATTAGGGCTATAGGGCTAAGTCATTGACTTGACTTGACTTGACAACAATGCCTGAACCAAACCTGCTGTCTCTCAGCACCTAGGGTGTAGAACGAGCTCATCCGGTTTTTACTCCTTGTGTTATAATGAACTTACTAATGTGTTATAGAAAGGTTATGTTTCTAAACTATTCATGAACTTTTAAATGTTTGTAAAACACTTAGTGGCTCATTGAACACTCAACACTGTTTTGATATGTTGTACAAATAAAGTTTAACATACACTACCGTTGAAAAAAATTGGGGTCACATAGTAATTTCCATGTTTTTGTAAGAAAAGCAAATTTTGTGTCCATTAAAATAACATCAAATTGATCAGAAATACAGTGCAGACATTGTTAATGTTGTAAATTACTTTTTTGGCTGGAAATGGCTGATTTTAAATGGAATATCTACATAGACGCCAGAGGCCCATTTTCAGCAACCATCACTCGTGTTCCAATGGCATGTTGTGTTAGCTAATCCATGTTTATCATTTTATAAAGGCAAATTGATCATTAGAAAACTCTTTTGCAATTATGTTGGCACATCTGAATGAAAACTGTTGCTGATTAAAGAAGCAATAAAACTGGTCTTCTTTAGACTAATTGAGTATCTGGAGCATTACAGTTACAATTAGGTCATTTAGCAGACGCTTAAAAGCGACTTACAATTAAATGCTGCTATTACATGGAGCAGATAGGGGTTAGGCATCTTGCTCAAGGATGCTTACAGGCAGGTCAACTCTGGGGCTTGAACCCACAACCTTTCCGGAAATGTAGTGTAGCGGTGTAAACAGTAGTGTAGTTACTTTTACAAAGAATGTTTGAAGCATAAAAATAATAAAACAACATAGAAATAGATTAATCCACCAAACACTGAGATTGCTTTACCATGCATTTTACCATGCAGGTACCAGAGCACTCCGATTTCTGACACTGCATATTTCAGAGATGGGAACAGATTTCATCCCATGGTCATTAATGGCATTTTGCACAGAGCTTATCATCTTGAGCTTGCTTTATAAAACAGACCAAAGCAAACCTAAGCCAGGTGAAATCATGAAACCGCCGCTACTGTTTGTAAAATGTAGCACACCTGTATATCCATGTTCTGCCCCTGGTCCTTGCCCTTCTTGCCTCTGCCGACATCCTCTGTATCAGACCCAGATGAACCGTCTCCCTCCTGGCCCTCCTCCAGCCTCAGGACCTTACGTTTGCTGCCTTCATTAAGATCATGTTCTCTCTTCAGCTGGTGCAGTTTCCTCCTCTCCGTCAGCCTCTCCCTGCGCTGCCCCCGATCACCACTAGAGGCAGTGTTGGCTCCTGATTCGAGCAGGCCATGGCTCCTCAGCAGCTCCTTGTTACAACAGGGTAAATACTAATCAGTAATTGGGCAATAAAAACAGTGCTCACAGGTGACGTCTACTTTAATATTGGTTCCAGGAGCAGGTTTGTTCGGTGCACCTTGAATTGCCTCCGTAGGTTAACCATCTCGTACAACCGTTGTTCCTCCAGACCTCTTCTTCTACACCACTTTCTGGAGCCTCCACCTCTCTCTCCCTTTACCTGAGGAGGTCAACACCAAACAGCATCAGATGTGTGTATGTACATGGCACATTGAATTTCAATGCGTTTTGTACACTGGCATGGTTTGATGGTTTGTTAGATTGTGGCTATATCGTGTCTCCAACTTAACCTCCACCCAGGCATTGAAAGTGTTGAGAAGGGTAAAGGGGTCTCCCTGGTTGCTGTGCAGGGGCTGGCGAGCGGTAGAGCAGTCCGGGTTGTGCTGTGCGCTGCGCAGGAAAGGAGACTGGACACTGAGGGCTGCTGCCACTGTCAACACTGGCTCCACCAGGTTGAATAATGATCCCAGCACTAACATCTTCCCTGAATTACAGAAATTATAGCATTACTTGAACCTGGAACATAGCACACATCAAACCCTATCTTTAATTAAATGTGAAACGTAAAATTGAGCAGTATCTATGCACATTTGTTTTGTTTCCCCCCAACAGTCTATTTTGTTTTGGGGGCAGGGGCTGATATAGATATACAGTTGACTTGTAAGTCGCATTGGATAAAATGTCTGTGCTAAATGCTGTGCGACATAGGGCCCAATGGACCTTACCTATAACTACATCCACAGGCAGCTGTGCCAGCAAGCTCCCGATGGAGGTGAGTTCACCATGGCTGTCCAGCGCTCCCTGCTGTTTAAGGTAAGTCACTGCGGTCTGGATACTGGCCGCTGGAGGTGGATCAATAAAGACGAAAGAGAGCGGATCTCCGAGGCTCATGCTCTTCATCTGAGAAAGAAAAAGCATCCATCAAGTCATTATGTATTCATTCTAGTAATGTGCATAGGTAACATCATAAGACGCAATGTGACCTGCAGCACGAGGGAGTCCAGAGCCACTCTGTGTATTTCGGGGACAGGATAAGGGGCGAAGGCCTCGTAGTCCGACTCGGCGTACAGGCGGAAACACACTCCTGGGCCTGTGCGCCCTGCTCTGCCTTTCCTCTGCTCGGAGCTGGCCCGGCTGATCCAGAACTCCTGCAGACGTTGCATTTTGGCCTTGGGATCAAAGCTCATCTCCTTTACCTTCCCTGTAGCAGAAGAAAATGTGTGTATGGTGACTTTGCTTGACTTATACTTACATTACATCATTATAGAACTTGGCTAAAGGAGGTATAGCACAAATGTAACCAAAAATGTTAGCTGTTAATTTATCTACACAGAACAGATTTAACAGTTAGGTAGGTTTATCGTGCCTGGGCTATTCAGGACAGCCAGGCCCAACGGTTGCTATTATTAAAACAATACAACGTAGGACCAGGTGTTAATCAAAGGCTGAGAACACAAGGTTAAGGAAAAAGCTTAGCAACGTATCCTAGCATACCAGAATCAGCGACAAAGCGTACTCCATCAATAGTGACCGAGGTCTCTGCAATATTTGTGGAGATGATGCACTTTCTTACACCAAGGGGAGAGATGTCAAAAACCTAAAAGAATACCATGATGTTAGACACTCTGGAGACTAGACACCCATTGTCTAAATTAAAACAAATACAATCTAGATGCATGTGCCTTATCCTGCTGGGCTAGAGAGAGGGTGCTGTGGAGCGGCAGGACTATCCAGCGCTTGGTGTGCGTGGCGTAGACCTGGCAGGCCTCCTGGATAGCGGCGATCTCCGCCACCCCGCTGAGGAAGAGGAGGAGGTCGCCGCGCTCCTCCGGGGGGTACCGCTGGTCGATGCCCTGCAGGATGCGCAGGTACGGCCTTGGATTCAGCTTCTCGGAGCGCGAGGGCTGCTCCTCCGAGGGAATGGGCTGGTAGATCACCTTGTTAGAACATGCAGGCGAACGCTGCGTTAACACTTGGGCGCTCACGTAAAGTGAAATGCACATAAACAGTGGGAAGTTGGAATGGTGGTTTGTTCATGAGTTAAAGCTATCCATCCATCCAGCAGGTAGCAGTTATGAAGCAACTGATACACCTGTACACTACACTAGAATGTGTAATGACAATAAATCACAGTGTGTTCCACAGTCTTCTTTATAGACTGTTGAATATTCTAGTAAACCTAGTATGTAGTTGTTTGTTACATCGGAACAGCCAGTTGCTGTTTAGGACATAATTTGTTTGTTTGGTATTTTTTGGCTTGGCCTTTTGTACCTGGCTTCCCGATGAGGAGAACACCTGGCAAGGTTGTGTAACTGTGGCTTCAATAGTGCTACTTTAAAGTAACCTCTATACACTTTGATTGGGTGCTGCATTGCATGCATGTGCTAAGGCGGTATCTATCATATATCCCTATATCTACACCTACCTGTATAGGAAACAGTCTGCCTGTTTAGGAAACAGCCTGCCTGTATAGGAAACAGCCTGCCTGTACAGGAAACAGCCTGCCTGTACAGTCTGCCTGTATAGGAAACAGCCTGCCTGTACAGCCTGCCTGTTTAGGAAACAGCCTGCCTGTATAGGAAACAGCCTGCCTGTACAGCCTACCTGTATAGGAAACAGCCTGCCTGTACAGCCTACCTGTATAGGAAACAGTCTGCCTGTATAGGAAACAGCCTGCCTGTATAGGAAACAGACTGCCTGTACAGCCTACCTGTATAGGAAACAGTCTGCCTGTATAGGAAACAGCCTGCCTGTATAGGAAACAGCTTGTCAGTACAGCCTACCTGTATAGGAAACAGCCTGCCCGGCACCTGCATCACAGGGGCGCTGCCAAAATAGTCTGAGAACAGTTTGATGTTGATGGTGGCTGACATGAGGATCAGACGTAGGTCCGGGCGGCTGGACAGCAGGGAACGCAGTACTCCAAGCAGGAAGTCACAATGGAGGTGTCTCTCGTGCACTTCGTCAACAATCAGCACCTGGTACTGGGCCAAGGTCCCATCTTGCTGGATCTGCCTGAGCAGCAGTCCTTCTGTTAGGAACAGCAGTTTGGTAGCAGGCGTGCGGGTGGTTTCAAAGCGAATCTGGAATCCCACCTGTAAAACGATAAACTACGTAGTGAGACCTTTCTCTGTTTCAAAATAGGTATTTACAGTCTATATTTCATGATTAAAAGGGGATATTCTATATTAGTGATATTACTATTACAACTACAATTTAGTCTTTTAAAAGACACATTTATTTAAACGAATTTACAGTAAGCAATTACACTTATTAAGGATTACATACAGGGATTAGGGTCAACCTCCCAAACCACTTGGCTATCAAACATATGGGCATTAATGATGACAATTAAGAAATCCACGCAGGCGAAAAACTCATCAACACAGTATTCTCTGCACTGCATACCTTTGAGCCATACTGATTGAGACTCTCAAAGCTAACTCTCTTGGCAAGAGATATGCAGGCAATTCGCCGAGGCTGAGTGCATGCTATTTGACTGAAGCCAGAAGAGAGGAGGTACTGTGGAACTTGAGTTGACTTTCCGCAGCCCGTGTCCCCGGCGACGACCACAACAGAGTGCCGTCGCACCAGCTCCACTATCCGGTCACGGTACTGAAAGATGGGGAGATTTTTCTGCTCACGTCGTAGTTTGGCCAGCTTCCCAAAACTTTGCCTCTGGCTGAAGTCCAAGAAGTGCAAAAGAGCCAGACGACAGTCTGCGATCTCCTGAGATCCTGGTCCAGATGTGCTCTTTCGACGCTCTGACCTTCCAAGACGCTCCTCAATGTCCCCGGTGCACACGGAAACGTTAATTCGATAGCGGGCATCGTACTCTTTAGGAAGACCTAGATCTAACATTCCAGTAGTGTTAGTCTTTCTTCTCTCATTCTCTTCAATGTTATCATCTTTTCTGTTCGGCCCAGGCATGTCCCTTTTCATCTTAAACTTCTGGAAACGTTCGAAAAAGGCCCAGAAGTCTGTGTGCTCCGGACTGCCCGCTTGGATGTAGTCATGCTGGCGGAAGAAAATCACGTCAAGCTGGGCACGACACTGCTGACTGTCCCAGTCCCAACTTCTGCTGTCCCTCTTCCTGTCAGACTCCATGTTTACCTGCCACAGAGATGGGACGTAGGCTTGCCTGATAACTTGCAAGATACGGGAGCCAGCCTATGTTCTGTGGGGATGAGTGAAATCCAACATCCCACAGACTATGGTAAAAGCAACCAAAAAAATCGAATGTAATGAATGCCACAGTTATAGGAGTTTCATACACACTATACGTGAATACTAGATGTTACTACCTACATATAATGTAACTTAAAAATAATTACATAGTTGTGTACGAACAAATGAAGCCTCAATGAACGGCGGAACAATAACATGGTGGAACCATTTCCGGTCCGTCCCATAAAGGGTTCTACAAAACATGATGCTGATCAGATACCTGTGCTGAAATCTCATAAAATGAGTAGACTACGTAATCTATTGAGAATGCCGTTTGACAATATTGCCAAGTGTTGGGTATGAATAGTGTAACAGAGTGCACGATGTAAATCACTTGCTAGCCTAGAGCAGGTTGCTGTCTAATCTTCTGACGGGCAAAGATGGTGCTGCAAATTTTTAGTGTTTCTCAAAGTCAAGGAGGATCCTTCCTTCTATTCGGCTTCTATTCCAGGATGCTACGTCATCGAATCTCGCCGAATGACTTTTCCGATGCCTAGATCCTTTGAATCCTTTTAACAGATAATTTTCAAGGATGCATGTGTGTAACGTTACTATCCACTATCCTTAGCGTTCTTAAGGTACCCACAATCCTATGCGAGAAGGTACGAGAAGGTGGGATCTTTTCAACGACGCACACCTGCACACTTTGCCGAAGGAGTCTTGCCTAGCCTATGAAGGGCCCGATTTGGACAGACCAATCCTACCAAGAAAGCATTTATTTATTAACTTTGAGAAACACCAATAGCCTACCTAATATAAATGTGTATGATCCAATGCAGTGTATTGAAAGTGCAAAGCCTTGTAAAATAAGTAAACTATATCATAATTATATGGTAGCATAAACATGCCCATCAGATGTAATCTCAAAAGTTTTATTTAAAAAGACTACATTTATACAACATATTTACAAACAAGTTTCACCTAAACCTGTCACTTTTAGTGCATGTGGTTTCTACAAGTTCAAGGTGGAACTAAATAAGTTTTGGAATTCTAATTAAGTGTTTCACATCTATAAAAAAGGAAATGCAATCCCTGAGGAAAGGGCAGCTGGATATAAGAACTGCAATATCACGTAAATACGTTCTATCCAGACAATAAGGCATAAGATACCAAACCATAGGAGGTAAGATGCACCTGGGCTTGCTGTCACTTTTCTTTCCTTTCAAACAAGACAACAAGGAAAGGCCACAAAAAAAAAAAGAAGCTTTGTAACAGGATTGCTGGAGGACATTTTTTCATACCTAAAAATTGTACCAGCTTCTTTGTAATACAACAACAAAAACATAAAAATATAAATTTATTTACAATTAAAAATGTATGAGACATTAAAACATTTTTAAAAATGCTCTTTAAACAGTTCATCGCCAGCAGATATGCATCAGAGCTGACGCGTCGTTTCGCCACTCCTTTGCTATCTACACAGCAGTTTTTTCTGTGATCCAGCCCCGGAACTTTGTGACAGTTGAGTAAATGCCGGGTTTGTTTCTACGGGCACAGCCGTCACCCCAACTGACAACACCAGCCAGGAACATGCGCCCCCTATTGGACGGACTGGACAGAGGACCACCAGAATCACCCTTAAGAGAAAAAAAAGGCAATGTTTATTTTATCATTATTTATAGCCCTTAACTACAGGTACTTTCACAGACACCTTTACAAGATAATATTTCAGACAGCAAATTGAAAAAAAAAAAAAAAACTAAACATAATACTTAATTGGATAACAAAAAGTAAAAGGGGTTCTTCTTCAAAAAAGGACAGTGGGAAATCTATTGGAGAATAGAACAGTACATTGACATACTTGTTTAAAACACTAAACACGCATAAAAGGCCTATACATGTTTATGATACAAATACCATGGGCTCTCTTATACATACCTGAATCTTTCACATATCCTTCATTTTGAATGATTGTCTCTGTTACCATTCCATTAATAAGCAAAAAAAGCAGACCAGTTAGAATAAAAAGAGTGAGGGATCGGGGGTGTATGGTACCTGGCAGGCATCAACACCGCCAGCGAGCACTCCCGCACACGTCATCCGGGAGGTAATCTGCCCACCCATCAGTTGGTCACACACAGTGCTGTTGATGATACGGACCTGAGCCTTTTGGAGCACTGTTGCTGCAGATCCTGGATAATGCACACACACCAGACATTATGAAACCCATTAAATTATGCTTAGGTTAGTAGGATGTTGTCAATAGGCAGTCACTATTCTATTGAAAACTTGTAGCAGCGTCTAGCATGGGGTTAGGAATTTATGATTTCTGTTTAACAAGAGTGCCATGGTCGATACCATAACGTTGTTTTTCATGGTCTTTATTTTGACGCACATACAGTATTTAGGAAAAGTAATGAAAGTGTAAAACCGCTGCATTTATGATAATTACATAATTTGTATTTATATTGTATAATATAATATATTGTATTTGTAATCGTGGTAGACAGTTCTTTGGCTTTTTTTTTTAGAAATAAAGAAATACTTTTTTTATTGGATTTTATTGGAACGTACCGCCTTCTCGGGTGGCACCCCAACCACTGATCCAGACGGAGTTGCCCACGGGGAACACATGTTGGGCGGATGGCAGGCAGATGGGTCTGATGTAGTCTGTATAAGTCACAGGACTATCCAGCTCCATGAGAGCAATATCATTGTCAAAGGTCACGGTGTTGTAGTAAGGGTGGGGTATGATCTGCTTTAGTTTTCGCTTCACAACATTCTTTGCAACCTGGTTCTGGACGTGAAGACCCAGGTAGGCATCCCACGTGCCAGGCTGGGAGAATCTAGGGCAAGGCATGATGAGATAATGTCATTGTTAATGACATTGTTAGACTAAAATAATCATTAATAATGCAGAGTGTTGGAGCACAGATCAGCAACACAGCTTAATCCCTACTTTCAGTACATTTGCTAATATTATTAAGAATCAACCTGATTTTGGTGTCGTCTTGAACACAGTGGGCAGCGGTGACCAGCCATTGCGGGCTGATGATTGAGGCTCCACACACGTGGCCAAACTCTTTGACATGGAGGCTGACCTGCCATGGAAACTCTCCTTCATCTGCGTCTTGGCCGCCCACAATACGAGAAGTCTTAAACAAACTCCTGCCGCAGTCTGTAAGGCACACAACTGATTATTCACAGGCCGGGCTTGTTCCAACATGCCAATGATGCCTTAAGTGGGTCGGACGCGAAACTTATATACACCTTTTTTCATGCAGACTAAACTGATGGAGCCAATAACTAATTCTAAACCCTCCTAACCACTCTGGTAGGTTAAAAAAAATGCATTACTATCTGATTAAAGCTGAATGTAACATACTGCAATTTTCCTCGTCAGATCCATCCTCACAGTCTGGTTCACCGTCACATTCTGGGTTCACCTTATTGACACATTTCTTGTCCTTACATTTGTATGCAGTGTCAGAGCAGGTTACACTAGAGGCTATGAGAGAAGGGAAGAGGAAAAACGCCTTAAAAAATGTGCAACACCACAATCCCAAAAGAAAATACTGTAAAGTAGTATAGAGTCCTGCATTGTTTTTAATTCAGTCCTATTTTTTACTTGGGTTCATTTGGGTGGAACATTATTTTTGGGAATAATGTTCCACCAAAAGAATTAGTTAATTTCAAAACAGAAAAATATATAAAAAAAAAATAATAATAATTTTATATATATATATATATATAAGACCAATAATAAAGTAAAGTGGCTAAATCAATCAAAATACCTACTTCTTCCACAGTTCAGCTCATCAGACCCGTCTCCACAGTCGTTTTTGCCATCACAGTGCTTCTTTTCAGAAATACATTTTTTGTTCTGACACGTCAACTCGCCTGTCTTACACACACCTTAAAGCAGAGAAGAACTGGGAGTGAGAGAACAGGGAAAGCCTTTGTGACCGCGTGTGTCGTCTCCATCAGCACAACAGGTCATCTTACCACAGTCCAGTTCATCTGAGTTGTCTCCACAGTCATTTACGCCATCGCACTTCCAGAATTGGGGTTTGCAAAATCCGTTTGTACAACTGATATCAGTAGGCTTGCATTCTGAAAGGAAAGGCAGTTAAATTATCTAGTCCATTTCATGGTGCGGACATAGAATGAATTATGACACTATTATTAATGTTTACATTAGTTCATGGCTGACCATTGTTTTCGACCCATTACTGAGAAATGGCAACAGTGTAGGCTGCATGTATGCTTCCATTAGCAAGAGAACTGGTGTGCGATTTTAATACTTTGTACTCACGGCATTTCAGCTCATCGCTCCCGTCGCCACAGTCGTTCCAGCCATCACATCTGAGGTCTGTCTTAATGCAACGCTGGTTCTTACACTGAAACATCTGTGGACAGGCTGAGAAAAGGGGAAAAAGGCTCTCATGTGTACATTGATGAACCTTCAAAAGGCGCAGAAGAATTTGTGACGTTCTAGGGGGAGGCACACCGATGCTGTACTTACGGTCCTGAGCATCGATGGCCTCAAATGTGGCGGTGAAACCTCGGTCAACGTAAGAGGAGTCAGCAAAGAACACCACAGTCATCTGGTTAGTGGGGCTGGTTTCTGTCACAGCGTTGTCCTTTTTCTCTCCACACAGCCTAGCGTTGAGACACACAAGCAGTAATGTCAGCTTGTTATGCAATTATAGTGTAAGTGATTGCATTTGAAATACACAACTCTGGCTAATTATTCACCACACACTGTTTTCTAAATACTGGTGCACATCTAGGAGGTTAAGGATTATATAGGCAGGATTACACCATGTTTATGTGCCTTCAACTTCAAAATGCCATCTTGCTTTTAATCCTACAGGTGAATAGGCCTCACCTCTTACTGTTAATCTCCACATAGTCCTTGTTACACTCTGGACTTTTCTGCCCTGGCTCAGACATGAGGAATTTATCAAATGTCACTTTTACCAAGTTACCCAGCGGTACCTGAAAGAGACATCAAACAGAAATATAAAAAATAACTAATCACATGGAAAGCCAATGACATATGTGTTTAACAGATAGAAGTTTAAAACAAAAAAAAATGACAATACATTGGTAAAAATCATTCAAACATGGCTTGCATGTTTTACCTCAATTTTCCAAAGACATGAAGTGTTGGGTGGGTAGAAATTTGGGTAGTCGGGAGAAGTGAAAGAACCCTTATTTCCTTTCAACTGGCCACCGCATTTCATTTCTTTACCGAAAAGCAGAAAACAATTATTAGCGTGGTCATTTACGCACAGATATACTGTAGTGGGAAACTGTGAAAGCTGTGGTCTGTGCTACTGACCAAAGGTTATCAAAGTCAAGACTTTAAAATATTATTGATTTCTCATTATTCTTAAAATGTGCAAATGTGTAGATGTCAGTTCCGTAAACAAAAAGAAGAGGTTTTACAGGTTTATTCGCTGGCAATGAAACCCTTATTTTTGGGGGCCATGGGTCAAAAAGTGCTGCAGTAGACCCACCTTGTTTGACCTGAGAGATGCGTGCCATGATGCCGGGATAGTTGTTCTTTTCATTTGTGACCAGTGTCACCAACATTACGTTGCGGGAGGAAAAGAAGGTCAGGGGATCACTAGGTGAATTATACCCACAAATCCTGCCAAGAAGTCAAAACACAGGTTAGGGCTTTTATACATTCATGTTTTTCGGATGCACAAAATGCACACAATCTGACCAGCAGGGGGCCCTACACACACACAACCTTAACTCCGGTATTCTATAACCCTGTGATTCTCAGAAGCCTCTCCCTATCACCCACCCATTTTCCAAGAAAATTTGAGCTTGTAGATGTGTGGCATGTATGATTGTGTCCCACATAATCATATTTATTTTGCTAGAGATTCTAAATACAAATTGATCACTTAATAATTATATATCATATATTGTTTTTTGCTAGACTGATTATTGAATGGGTAAAGAAAACAAATGCTTTACTTGACTATCTTCAACCACACTGGATCTTCTACGTGATGAGAAAACCTTTATTATTGCAAGATAATATTGAGTGGTGTGAAGGAAAGGCAAAGATCAGACTTACTCTTTCATAATACGGCTCTCAAGGGCCACCAGGGAGTCATAGATTCTGACAAAGTCATTGCTGCAGTTCTTCTCCAGGTTAAAAGTATCAAAGTCCAACTTGACGACATATCCAGGATCAGACCTCAGCTGCCACTGGATCACGGTGTTGGGGGGGTAAGGGTGATTGGGGAAACCAGGGGACTTGATTGTCTCTATGATATTGGCCCTGGCATGCTCTGAATAACTGTAGTGTCCTGGAGAGACAGGTAGATGCATTTTGTAGGCAGCTTACTACGAATTAATTCTTCTAAATTAATTAACTCTACGGGAATTGAATTCCTACCTAAAATCAGATTTAACCTAGTTAAAAAGAAGAAGAATCAACTGGCTTAAAATATGCTATATTACTATACTATGCTATACTATTCATTATAACCCTGTTGTGCACGATATCATGCAAGTTTCTGGGCAACACTCAATATAGGATTTGCGTTTTCATATGTTTCAATATTAATACACACAGTTAATGCACATGTTCAAATATCCCAGTCCATCCAGCCGTCTGTCTATCTATCCAGTAGGTCTAGCAGGTGATATTTCAAAGAGTACTCACCACTGAGAGATGAGATCATGCGGGAGTCCACAGCTGCAAGATGATATATATTTATATATTTTTTATTTTATTTTAAATACCAACAACCAAAAAACTATGAATCAAATAGAAAAGAAAACAAAGGTTGAAAAATCTTAATTATAACAAAAACCATCACTCTACCTGAAGAGACTATGTTATCATAAGACAGATCTTTGCCAGATCTGGAAAAGCTACGTTCCTTGTTCATGGTGAACATGCTACGGTCAACAAATGCCTCCTGGCCGACAGGTACTCTGAACTCAGACAGGTAGTACGCAATCACACTGCCTTCACTAGAACAGGAATGGAAGACACTGTCATCAGCACAGTATCACGGATTTGTGTAAATTGTGTAAAAATACAATTTAAAACAATATATGCACAACGAGTGGACAGACATCATACCTGAACGCCTGAACTGTAGAACCAACGTAGTATTTGGCAAGCTGCGGAGTCTTGGAATATATTTCTTTCAGCTGCCGAGTATGGGGAGAGAAATAGGTTATTAGGAATGGCAGAATCTAGTTATTTGAAGGAGTTAAAATGAGTGAACCTCCGTCTCACCTGTGAAGTCACCTTCGCAGCCAACGCTTTGAACTCTGTGGTGTTGGACACCTCATAGGCATCCACAAAGACCTGGTTGGTGATCCGCATTGAGCCAGTATACATCCTCTTCTCCCACGAATCTTTACGGACTAGAGGGGAACAGATGCATGCAGTAAAAGTTTGTAACCAGTTGTTGCCTTTTTAGCTTTTGATGTGATCCAATTTATGTGCTCAAATCACCTGTGTTTGCTAGTCTTATTATCTTTATTTTATCATTCCTATTAAGTCAAGGAGCTTTTATATAACTCTCTGGGTTTCTTGTCATAATCGTATAGTTTGTATTTCTTTTTATAATTTCCTTGCACAAATACACAGCATTTAACCCAATGCATGAATGTGTATTACACTTCAACATAACTTCTAAATATAACTTGATTTTATAAAATGCTTATTAAATTATTATTTAATCTGAAAGCATTGAAGGGGGGAGGGCAGATCTGTCTTCATGCATCTTGCTTGGTAAAGCATTTTTTGAAACTCAAACTGAATGATGTGAAGAAGTGTCATGTAAATATATCTGACTTGACTGGACTACAGGGAGGGTTATTTACCATGGAAATGCTGGACTAGCCGACTAGTACTAATTTTCTCTCTTCACCTCCTGCATCTTCTGTTTCTATTTTTATTTAACTAGATTTAGAGTACAGGTAGGGCTACTTACAGTGGAAATGCCAGACTAAGAGGCCCGTCATGAGTGCAACAACTGCAGCAAAGACTACCACCCCAATCACAGCCCCAAGTCTGCCAGGACCCTTCTTCTTCTCAAGCTTTTTGGAATCAGAGGCTGGAAGAAACTGGACAGAGGAGTCCCAATCTCTGTCCTGGTAAGACAGAAAAATACATGAATGATAAGTCATGCTTGTGAGCCAAGCATGACTAGGCTACATCATGAAAAAAGGTTTCATGATGTAGCCTATCCATTTTGAGTTGAACCTTTGACGTAACACATGAGTGGTTGTTTCTTAGAAATGAGACTGAAGGGGGAGGGACGCCAAACTTTTTTTTATACTTGTCAAACCTGCTAGGAGTTTAAAAAAAGAAAAACAACGCGTTATGTCTGCAGTGGAGTAACAACAGGTTTGACTGACTACTCAAATCTCAAAATCCTCGATTACCCTACATGATCGATAGATAGATAGATAGATAGATAGATAGAATAAGCCTACTTAACTGTATAGATTATTAAAACCTACGTCTGTTTCACGACTAAAATACTAATCTGTCATGTTTCTACCAGTCTATAGTTACCTACAGCCCAAGAACCTCTCATGGTCTGGTGTAATCTGACACAGTTAGAACCATCACGCAAAACACTGTCGATTTTAACTGCTGATGCAGTGGTAAGCATAATGGTAGCCTACTTAAAAAAAACAAGCTTAAGATACCAATGTTTCAATTATAAAAATGCTAGGGAGGTGATTGAGCCTTATACAGCCTACTGACAACTTGCTGATTCAATGGGATAGGCTATAGTATGGTTTTCGTTTTTCCTGTAGCTAAATGCCAAAATTATTTTAGTATGTAAGCGCGTCTAAAGACAACATGAAAACAAACCTAAAGTGGCATGCCTATTGCAGATTTATAATCCCTTGATTACAATGATTTTCAGTCACAATGATTTCTCACTCTCTTGCTACCTACATATCCTACAAAAGAGCAACAAAAAATATATTTGTTCATAATTTCATACCGGCTTTGGGGTGTATCTCATTCCACTGTCCATGTAATCCATTCCAGTTCAACACCTGCTGGAATTAAAAAAGTCTAATTCTAATGGTTTTGTCCAGGCGCAGTTGGTTTCTGTTGAGCTCTCAGGTATGCTAGTTACCTGGGTAAATATGCAGGCCTGTAGGTGACGGTTGCCGTATGTCCAACAAACAAATAAAGGCACCCAATAATTACAAAATGGGAAGAATTTAAATAAACTACTTATTTACTACTACTTAAGTTCTTTCAGAAACATGAATGTGATATGCATTCAATATAATCCGTTGTCCTGCTACGATATTCACAAGCGTCTGTCTGACAAATATGTCGTCTACCTGAGACTATTTTCCGGGATCCTTGGATTTCTTCTGCGGGCGTGTCACCTGAACGCCGAAACCCATTTCCTGTTGTTACCCAGGTAGGCCTACGTAATCTCTCTATATATGACACGTATTTATTCTAATAAATATAATCTAGCCTGCCAATTAATATTATATGGTGAAATAATTAATTAGTAGTATTTAATAAAGTAATAATAAAACAGAAATCTCCGCGATAATTTAAAGAGACAGCACGTGGGGTACATGTCAGGGATAGAGGTAAACTCTATCTCATAGCCTACATGATGTCTATACCCATATACCCTATAACCTAAGAGCTTATATAGTTGAGGGTAGGCCTATATTGAAACAAAATGTTCAGCGTGGCTTACAGCTCCAAATAGGATCAATCAAGGCTGCATTTATCTATAAATATGTGTGCGGTTTTATTTGCATTAATTGTTTAGTTTCATCGTTGCCATTTAGTGAGTCAATTATGTTGAGTCAGTTAAAGTCCAGTTGTGAGGCACAGGTTTCTGTTTTGCTCCTCGAGAAATCCCCCCCCTCCCTCCCACAAGCGGAGGAGGGGCAGGCTATGACTACCGAGTGGAACATTTCATATCATTCATTCATTCATAAAATGCGATGCTATAGGCTAAGTCGTTTTTCTGAAGAGACATTAAAAAAAACAGGCACAACACATGTATGGAAGTTGTGAGTTTATTGACGTGTTTCCCCCGTAACTATAAATTTGTTTCAATTGGTGTCAATAATTTTTTTTTTAAATCACTAATATGCATAATATATTAGTTTCCAATCCTCTCCCTACAATCAAGCAGGCAATAACACGATTGAAGCCGTTGGGTGCATAGTGAGACAGTCACATACAGAAATACTGTCACAGGAAGAGAAAAATAGAAAACAATAAAACAAACTTAAAAATATATTTATCATTTCATATAAGAACAATGCACACCACAGTCCTCTGGAAAAGCCATGATTGCGACATCAACTATACAGGCATACAAAGACAATACAAAGAGAGAGAAAAAAAGAATTTATTCTATGATTTAGTTTACTTTTTTGTGCCATTCTCTACCTGTAAAAATACACAAGTTAGCTTTATTCAGAAACCAGTTCTCCAGGCCTCGTCTGTCTGTCTGCACGGCCCTGCAGCTCCAGGTGCGGTTTAGGTGGCTATGATAGTAGATCATCTCCTCTGTTCTATGCTTCAGGACCAGCAAAGCAAACAGTGTTCCATAACAAACAAGCATCTGCCCCCTGTTTCTCTTCATAGTGTTGGTTTTACACCTCAGTTCATTTGCGCACAATATCAACAGTTCTGCCAATTTGTCTCGATACTTTGCCCACTGTCACACAGCTTATGTGCTGTATGTGACGCTGCATTTCACTCCGCAGTCATTGCCACCACACTAATAGCCTTAATCCCAGGCAGTTGCCACTTCCCTGGGGACAAAGGTGAAATAAAACATCTACTCATATATATATATATATTTTCTTTTGAAACTGTATATGTATAATTTTGTTTATCATAACAAAGAAAGTATTCATGATTTGTTTTAATTTTTTGCTAATTTGTTTCACTATACATTTTAAATCGGTACAAAGAACCTTCATATACAAGCAATCTATTTAGAAGAGAGAGAGAAAAAAAAAGGCAATTCTTTGAGAAATCCTTTAGCTTCTGGACACTCATAACACAACAGAACCAAAAAGTGTAGTAGGCTATCTATTCTGTATGTTTGATGATAGCTACTGAATAAAATAGATTTTGCTTGATTTACCTTACACTTAAAAAACAAATGAACAAATGAAGATTAATCAGAAAAATCGTTGTACATCTTGATCTGAGATAGTTGTATCCATAATTACAGAAATATTTGCTGAATCACATTTTTTCCAGAAAAAAAAGGTAGATACATCACTTTTTTTTTATAAAGAAACATATGATCATAAAAAGCTCCATAGTACAATAGTAGCAGTAGTAGTAGAACTTTCAAAGAATTGTTTTGATCAAACCGGTAAATAGATTTCAGTTGTATGCAAATTATTTTGACAATAGCAAGTTATTATTGGTCAGTAGTAATGTATGTTCCCCCTCTGTGGCCTCTCCCTCTGTGGCTACACAGTGCCCCCTGTAGGTTCAGTCTAGATCTGCATCTGCTCCAGGTATTTGTAGGTGGGGTTCTCGTAGCCATGATTTTGCATCTTGCTGAGGTGACGTTCTTCTGGCGTCAGCATGGGATCCACCTATAGGACAAAGAAGGACACAGGTAAACAATTATCTCAGCAATGGCAATAATCACACAGCTGAAAAAGCTATTGACATGCATTTGTGCTTAATTCAAATTAGTTCTGACTATTTAACGTAAAACACACAATGATGCATTCAATTTACAAGACACACTGAATGTGGCAAAGAAAAATACCATATAAATTAATCAAATAAAAGCGGCATAATTTATTTTACATATTGACTGCATGTATTTCATGCCTGAAATTTCAAAAAATTATTTTTGAGCCCTGTCAAAGTTGCTTCCATATTTTCACTAAACATTTTTATAAAAATGTAATTTATGCTGATTAGGATAGACAATGGCAATTTTACAATTAGGTCATTTAGTAGACGCTTTTATTGCTCAAGGATGCTTACAGGTAGGCCAAGTCTGGGGCTCGAATCCACAGCCGGCAGGTCATGGGTTCGAGCCCCAGACTTGGCGCCAAGATGTTACCCAGGTAAACAACAGGTAAATACCGCTAGATGCCTTTCTTAGTTTTTAAAAGTTATAAATTCATCTAGTTTCATAGGAGAAAAATATATACAATATGCTGGCTGTAATGTGTAGCATTTGTCACATTCAGAAACATTGCTCTTTATTTTACATAAAAGTATACGTTTTCTCAGCTCATTTATAGCTACAAGCCTATGTGTCGCCATCATAGAACTATACACTCATCAAATTAACTCGGGCTATATGACACCTCTGCAAGAGGAGAAAATTTACTTAAAGCATGCCTCCTTATTTGCATATGAAGAAACGCATACAGAAATGTATAAAGAAATGTAAAAAGAAATGCAGTAAAAAGTGTATAAAAAAATGCATAAAGGTATATATAAAGACATGTATAAATAAATGTATTTAATGACATTAATTTATCTATTGAGTAATTTATTTATTTTTAGGTATTTTTTGATGTTGGCAGCTTGGGTCTAACATCAAAGAATACCCCCTCATCTGTAGTACGGTACTTCCGGATCACTGATCTATGGTTTGTCTCCTACCTCCACGATGCCATGACTAATGGTTCCATACTGCCTCTTCCGCAAGAGCACCAGGCTGATGACAATTACAGTTGCTATGGCTACCGCAATCGCAAGCAGGCCGATCAGGGCACTGCTGCCGAAACTGAAGTCTTCTCCCAGAGGGCGGTAGGTCTCCTATAGCAGGTAGAATGGGTGTGTCAGAAAGTGAGGAAACAATAACAAATGACAGACCTATGACAGATTTGTATAGTCATTATATGCTACAAATTTTTTACCGTTAATAAGGTGTAGTTACTGTATAATTCTGCCATTTATGATGACTATGTGAATGTTTCTCAGTAAAGAGTAGGGGGGCACTAAAATACAGGAAGATTTGTATTTTTTAATAAAACACTTAAATGCTGATTTCTGGTACTTGAGAACAGAATGTACTAATTAGTGTGGTTGTGTCTGCAGTGACAAAAGATGGAGGATAGTCAGACTGGGAAGGGGAGATTATAAAGAGGGGTGCGTACATGGACAGAGAGACAGGCTATAACATAAATAAATCTGTGTGTGAACATTTTGACTGATGTTACCATTAAATCGTTTATGAACACGAAGCAATGGCACAAATACAATTTTGGCTGATCATCAGCTATAATAGAAAATACTGTAGATAGCTAGTTTTTTTTTACACCGATTTCATAGCTAGAAAACATGCATATTTGACAGTTTCATAGGCTAAATAATTACTTCAACAAAATGAAACCAGCAAACCATCCGCAATTTCATAGGCTGAATTAGTTAGGAGTAGTTACTTCCTCCTACGCCCATGTACGATGCACAAGATGTGCAGATAACGTAGAATAAATGTGTTAATATGTTTATCTGAAAAAAATACATACATCTCCAACACTGTTCATTCTTGTGACAAACACCTTCTGCCTCCTAAACTCTACCGATAATGAGTGTTGTGTATGTAACAACCACTGGCTTGTACTACAGTATGCATCTAAAATGCATTCATGTTGCAGGTACAACTGGTACCTGCTAGAGCACATTTATTTGTGAATTCTTAGATTCACATTTATTTTACTGGTTCTTCAATATTATGCACTGTAATTACCTACAGAGATCAAGGGGGACCAACATGGTGGACATGCTTGGAATGGGTCTCGGCGGAAGACCGTAAAATGTCACCCCTTTTAAATATACAACCTCATAACAACCATGGTCACCTGCACATCTTTCACAGTGTAAACACATATGAAAACAAACCGCTCATATGTAGACATGCCGCCCACCCCCACCGCTCATCCTTGCACATAAACCGAGCACACTCAGTTTATGTGGATTGCCATTCATATGAACTGGGATTTTGTTACGTGTACATTCATACAACAAACATGCATCCATGCAGAAATAACCGAAACATAGTAGCCTGAGGGGAAACTCAACCGGTGGAGAAGAAGTAGGTATTTGTTCCCTGGCAGTGTTCTCCACAGTGTAAACAGTGAAGGACTGTGTCTCTGTGATTTGAGCCCCCCCCATCCCATCCCCATCCCCGCTATTGATGGCTACAGTTCCACAGAGAGTCCTGTTGGGGAGGGGGGGGGGGGGGGGGGCGCCGCGGTTCTCACCAACGCATCAACATCATGCATAACCCGGACAAGATCGGCCCGGCAAATAACTTGTTTAAAATACAGAGCAA
>JAOEHI010000005.1:466322-479511 GCA_025447815.1 Percopsis transmontana
TATATATATATATATATATATATATATATATATATATATATATTTAGCCCTATACTATTTCTATACACTTACATACATTTCACCACCATATAACGATGTTTGGGGAAAGGATAAATAAGCACCAATCACAAGCAACCTGCCAGAGTTGCTAGGAAGATTATGGTAATATATACAATGCAGCCATCTCTGCAGCTACCATTCGAAGGTAAGAATTTGAACGTTTTCACAAAATGTATCCAGAAATAATGGTTATTTGTCGATCGGTTTTGTAGTAATAATCCATTATATCCTCTTTATAAATATCAATTAAACGCGCGCGACGTTTTAGTACATTTCTATCGAAAGAAAATAGAGGGGTTTCTTTGGGTCTGTTCAAATGTAGTTGTTGTTAGTCCCACCCAAAATGGAGCCGTGTCTTCCTTGTTCCACACAGTAGACTGAAGGCTGGGCTCAACTAGAATGGAGGACGGGTGGGTCTACCCAAAATATTCGAGGCTTTGTTGCCGTAAAACCTGTTTTGTCGAGGCCGTATAGTTTGGCTCACGACATAGGTTAGAGAAGTAATGTTTATCTCCAAGGTCGGCCTTACATTGAAAGTATATGGCGATAATGCTAATGTCGCGATGCAATAAATGCCCGGGTTTCTGCAGCGGTGATTTTTGTGGTATGGTCCGGTTGGGACCGAGAACTTGCGGGGTTAAAATAGGGGGGAATTAAATGTATTATTGATTGCAATTACTACTTATACCAATATATCTACACAGTCGTGATCCTTTAATGTAACTGTTGTGTAAAAGTACTGTAGCATTTTGGCAGAATTTTACCTGCGCGTTTGCAAGCATACATTAGCCGCGTTTTTCTCAAACCCCCACTGTGGTTCATTTGACTGTTCTGTAAGAAGTGACATGCTGGTTTATTTTGGTGTTCCTGCCATCCAAATGTAACGTTTCAATTCATTCGAAAGTCACAATCGGTTTGTATTCTAAATCCAGATGCTTACACCTAATTTTACGCAACATAGAATAGTGGCTGTATGTGTTATGCAAACCAATTCTTTTTCGTTAAAATGAACGTTTCAATGAATGTCGAAGTTGCTTTCACAACCACCAAAACATACAATGAATTTGTAAAAGCAGCCCACGATAGGTGAGAAAGTCCCACACAGCTACATCCTTTGTAACTACGCTTATATAGTGCACCAAACGCTTTGTAAATGCCAAATCTAACCATGCCTGTATTCGTTTGAATGTTTTTTCTTTTTCATTGCATATCACACTTAACTATGTTTAACATAATCACAGAAAACTATGTTTATTATAGGCTTCCCTGTTTTAGGACTGGAGTATGTAAATTGATGACAGACCTAGCACTTGGCTACCATGGAAACCAAACAGGAACCTTCTCCTGTATGGAGTCAGGCTCCTAATAATGAACCAGGCAATACCACTCAGGTCTGTTCGTATCGGACATCATTTGCACACACACCACAGTTCGCCTAATTGTCCCCTGGCACAGTAACCTATAAACCATAATTCCCTTGGCACGTGTATTTTGGGCCACTACCTAATTTTAAATCTGTCTGGTCTCGTATATCTTGTGTTGTGTAACTGGATTGCAGGTACATTTTGAGGGTGGCACAGTGGCCCAGATAGTGTACAGTGACGAACATCAAGACAGAGGACAACAGCAGGTGGTTTATACTGCAGATGGCAGCTCTTACACCTCAGTGGAGTCAGCCGAACACACACTGGTCTACATCCACCCTGCAGATGGCAGTCAGGTGAGGAGCCCTGGGGTCTCATTTAGCATTAAGAAACATTTAGTGAAATTATCTTAGTAGCCCACACTCCACTTGTCTAATTCTTGTCTTTATGCTGTGACAGTCTAATTTCCATCCATTATTATTAAAAAAAAACCTATATGACTGAACTACATTATTTTCATGTATACCTTACACATCTTTCAACTTTGTCTGGGGCCTAAATTTAAACGTTACTTGAATAAACCTATGTATTCCTTCTTCCTCTAAAACACTTTATTATTTCTAAGCACAAACTAATGTATTCTCCTCTAAGCCTATTTCTCTACTTCCTACTTCTACTACTTCCCAGACGGTGTTTGCTGACCAGCCCCAAGTGGCGTACATTCAGCAGGATGGTACAACGCAACAGGCAAGTGTACTTCACGCTGTCCTGTCTTGATGTCTCTTGCTAAAACAACCTAAATGTTAAATACCAACTGTCCCCACCCAGGTCACGGTTCTGTTGCCTAGTGGACAGAACATGAATGCTGCTAATCTACATGTTCTCAGCAATGTAGCAGAAGCCCCACAAGCCATCCTGGAGACAGTCTCTCAGGTACCAGGATCATGTTGGTTTATGCTTCATGCTTGAGGGGTATAGCTACTTTTCCATAATAGTGAATAGCAGTATCCACGCTCATTTTGAAAAGAAATATAACACGTTTTACTTTTCTTAACCTGAAAATGAAAACATGCTTCCAGTTTGTTCAGCATTGTACATGTAAAGGTTACAGTTTAAATTAAATTGAAAAAATTGTTCCACATTAGTGAAGTAAATGGTTGCTATTAAAAATGTAAATAAAACTTCCTACGTCTCCCTCGTCGCTCTCCCATCAACAAAGCTTTTACTCACAAAGATGTTGAGGTAGGGTAAGAGAGTGGCATTGCAATGCAGTAACATTTGGCATTGGGCCGTAATTCGCCATAACTTTACATTCTGTATGGTCTTTTTATGTCAATTCTCGATCAATCCAGCCTTAAGTGAACAAATTATTACATTTCCATAGGAGCAGCTCTCTGTGTCCAACTCTCTATCCTCTATGACTGGTGTGGCGGATCCCTCCACTAGTCCCCTGGGGGCCACTGACTCCACTGAGGATTCTGAAGAGGAGGATGAGGATGAAGACTCTGAGATGGATGACTGGGAACCTCCCCAGCTTCAAGCATTCACCCCTCACTGCCTCTGTGAGTAGCATCCTCATCCTCTGCCTGTTATGTTCATACTGTAAATTACACTACTTTAAGGGATGCATTTCTGGTGTTTGAGCATTTGCCTTTTTATTGCTAACCTCTTCTCATATATTTTCTTGTTTTAGGGTGTGAAGATTGTAACAATGCTAACACCTCTGAGTGTCTGAAGCACGGGCCCCTGCATCCCATCCCCAACCGGCCAGTTTTGTCCAAAGCCCGAGCCAGCCTTCCTCTGGTCCTCTACATTGACCGCTTCCTTGGAGGGGTGTTTTCCAAGCGGCGGATTCCCAAGCGCACACAATTTGGACCACTAGAGGGACCCTTAGTGCCCCAGAGCGAACTGCAAGACCACTATATACACCTCAAAGTACAGTCATCACTTTTACACTATTAGTAGTACACATTTTGATGTCTCTCTCTGGGGGAAATGTATTATACCGTGGGCCTTTTTTTATTTGCATTCATCAATGTACGTGGTCAAACCTCCCAATATAACGCCATAACTCTACTTCCTATGCTGTTTCATCTTATTTAGGAATTTTCTGTATATGAAGGACATTCAGCATTATAATAGCACTTGATTAAAAATAGTTCTCAATGGAGTCAGTTTGCATTTGAATCATCTCATTGCCCTTGTAGCATGTCTCTCCACTCTACTTGTATAAAATAAAGCAGGCGCGGCCCGTATATATGGGCAGGTGGGGCAGAGCCCCACTAAAAATATCATCCACCCAAAAACATAGTTCCTATTAATATTTTTCCAACTAATAATATTAATTTACATTGCACTAAATATTACCTAGATTCTGTGCAATCAATTAATCAAACTAGTCAACAACTTTTGATCTTACAAAGTCAAAATTTTAATCTCAGTGATTCGGTCTCAATTTAGTACGCAATATTGGGGCAGGAGACTTCAGCGACCTGCTTTCGCTGGCACATTTATTATAGCACCATGTGGCCAAAGATGGGAACTGCAATAAGCGCCAATAGAACCTTATTGGGGCAGCAATGAGTCTGCCCTACTCTGCAACCGTTTTCTTAAGTAAGTCCGCAGGTTTAGACTACTGCAGAAATTGCATCCCCACCAGCATTGCTGCACCTGCTGTGTCTAACAGTGTAGAGTTTATTTAAAAAACAAACATTTGAATGACTACAATTACAAGACAAATAATTATTTCTTTATCAACTTTGTAATTGTCATGTCCTTCTCACAATTATGAAAAATTGGAATAAGCTTTTTGTAGACATTGCTTTGTGGTTCTTCAACTAGTATTTATGGCCACGGGCTGCGATTGATATCAAGACATGTGGCTAGTCATTTGCGAATTCCCTTTCTATTTTAGCTGTGCATGCTGGATGCAGAGAAAGACGGCGAGAAGTTGGATGACATGTGGGTGGACCTTTCAGATGAAGACAGCTGTAATTGGATGATGTTTGTAAGGCCTGCCCAGAGTCATCTGGAGCAGAACTTGGTAGCTTATCAGTACGGCTCTGAGATATACTACACCACCATCAAGAACATCCAGCCCAAACAAGAGCTCAAGGTATACGCTGCACTGTGATAATATCAGGTTTTAAATGTATGATCAAATTTATTTGCCTGTTGAAATGATATTTTCTTCCCCAGGTGTGGTATGCGGCGTCCTATGCAGAGTTCGCCAATCAGAAGATCCACGAAGTAACAGAGGAAGAGAGGAAAGGTGAGGCTCTGTTAATCACTTACTTAGCCGTATATCAATGACAGGTTTAATCCTTGCCAGTGTGCTTCTCTTTCCCAGACGTTCTGACAGCCATGGTTAATATTGGTCTGTATCTTCTGATTGTCTCCTGCCAGTTTTACGAGAGCAGGAAAAGAACTGGCCTTGTTATGAGTGTAACCGCCGCTTTGTGAGCTCGGAGCAACTGCAGCAACATCTCAACATGCACGATGAAAAGCTGGCCTCTGTCACCAGGTAAAACATTATTGTAGTGCTGATTAAGTCTCTTTATATCAGAGGAACGCAGGGAAAAAGCCTGCCCTTCAATAAGAACAACTAAAATGCAACAATTGTGTGTCTGTATTTGACTGCATTTTGAGGCCCTAGTGTATTCATCATTTCACAGATCATTTTATCTGTGAGACATACATTATTGGTCTATGGGCTCTGAGGTCGGCATTTGGCCTTGTGGTATTGGCACAAAAAAAAGCAATGTTTTTGTTTCCTTCCGACACATACAATGCAACATCTTCCTCCGTTCCACCAACACTCAATTGCTATTCATATTAATACAGTTAGTACATTCATATTAATGTACTAACTGTAACGTTTAACCTCACTAAAACAATTTTAATGTGATTATGTGAACACTCCCCACACTCTCAGATCCAGAGGTCGCGGTCGAGGAAGGGGCAGGAAGAAATTCGGCACTGGGCGTAGACCCGGGCGACCTCCTAAATTCATTTGTGTGGATCCAAGAGCCGACACAGAGGGAGACAAGAACTCGGTAAACGTGTTGATATTTCCTGTGTATAATTATCATAAACATTAGAAAAAAGCACATAGAAACTTTAAAATAACCAGTTGCGCATAGAAACTATTAAACAAATTCAAAGGAAAAGGAGTTGAAAGATTAGTAACCTAAATCAGCTCAGGATTAGAAGATGCAATGGAAGCAAAAATGTAATACTATGCAACTTGAAATTGATAATTATCTTGATTTATAACTGCAGCTCCCTGTTGAATGTTCCTTCTGACAGGAGATGTTGGGATTGACTGTTAAGCAGTCCCTTGAGGAGCAAACGGAGGTGGCCCAAAACGGGTTAAAAGGGGTGGAAATGGAGACGGATGTAGAACTAGGATCTGAAGTAGAGGGCCCGTTGGGGCCCTCAGAAGAGGAACCGGTCGTAGAACCCTCCTCTCCACCCCCCGGCATGGACCTCGCCGTTCCTGTAAAGG
This sequence comes from Percopsis transmontana, assembly GCA_025447815.1. Taxonomy (NCBI): domain Eukaryota; kingdom Metazoa; phylum Chordata; class Actinopteri; order Percopsiformes; family Percopsidae; genus Percopsis; species Percopsis transmontana. The sequence continues at coordinate 472,254 of JAOEHI010000005.1, forward strand.
AGGACCCGATGCAGGACAGCCAGGCAGACCCCCACCTCTCTTCTCAGGACCTGCGCCGTGCCAAGAGGATACGGGTGAGACTAGCGAGCGTGAGGCTACGGCCGCACTAGTGACATGATGAGAGGTTGAGATGTTGACTTCCAAACGCCCTTTTCTACACACACACACACTTGCTATGCTAATACCTCGAAACGCACACCGAACTGTTTGCCCGCACACGAACAACTGTAGGGAGATGGGTGTGTCTCCTGCCTCCTGTCGCTAGTCGGTCTGTAGCCTGAGTCGCTGCCCTCCACTGCGAGAGGAGAGTGGCGTAAGATTGGCCTGCTCTTTGGTGACCCGAGTGGCCGACCGTTACAAACCGTGTGTTTCTCTTCTTCACTTCGTGCTTCCCTCAAAGGTGGACGTGCAGGTAGGTGAGGCCTGGAGGTTGGCCCTTGATGCTTCGTCATTTTTCTTCATACTCCATACTCCCTCTCAGCCTGTCCTTTCTTTTACACTCAAACTAGCGATGGTGTTGCCTGTTGCCATGGTAACCCTATTGAACACATGCACTGTGCCATGGTGCCATGGACATAAAGTAAATCTTAACTTTGTTGTTGATCTATGGTAGCAAGTGGTATTCATCAGCATCTGCCCCATTGAATTGAATGACACCAACCATGCACCACCACAGCTCTCCAGCAGGGGAAGGGAAATAGTGGAACACACAGGTTTAGGGTTGCATGGGTGGAGCACATCCCTGGTAAATATTTGTACTGTCTGGACCTGGTTTAATCCATCTCTACACATGGTCTTGTTATTCCATTTCCTGTCGGCCCAAGAGTGCGTCTTCCCTGTGCTAACGGAACTCTTTCTCCCGTCTTCATCAGAATGCAGCACTTCAGCACCTCTTCATCAGGAAGACCTTCCGTCCTTTTAAATGCACTCACTGCGGCAAGGCCTTCCGGGATAAGGAGAAGCTGGATCAGCACCTGCGGGTCCACGGCCGCGAGGCCTACGCCTTCGCCTGCCACATCTGCAGCAAGAGCTTCCTCAGTGACTCTGCGCTAGAGGACCACCTGGTGCTGCACACAGAGCACCGCACCTACTCCTGCCTCTTGTGTACTGAGACCTTCGAAAAGCTAGACCTGCTCAAAGACCACGTTGGGGTGCACGCCGTCAACGGCTGCTTCACCTGTCCCTCCTGCAAGAAGACCTTCAATGACTTCATCCAGGTAGAAATGAGCTTCCTTTAGAATTAAAGCACCCAAGCATCAACTGTTCTATTTTTCAAACTGGATTCCGTTTTTTCTTCTTCCCCACCCCAGGTGAAGAAACACATCCGCTGCTTTCATTCAGAGAAGAACTTTCAGTGCCCGGACTGTGACAAGGCATTCTGCCGGCCTGACAAACTGCGTCTGCACAGGCTGCGCCACTCGGACCGCAAGGATTTCCTGTGCTCCACCTGTGGTAAACAATTCAAGGTGAGGTGTACATGTTCAGGTTCAGCTCAAAGGACGCTGCCTTTAGTAGCATTCATATCAGTGCTTTTAAAGAGCGTTTTCCCCTCTGTGGCCTCCCAGAGAAAAGATAAGCTACGGGAACACATGCAGCGCATGCACAACCCCGACCGAGAGGCCAAGAAGGCTGACCGCGGCCATCGCTCGAAGGCCCTCAAACTGAAGGTGCCCACCACAGACTTCGAGAGCTTCATGTTCAAATGCAGAGTGTGCATGATGGGATTCAGACGCCGCGGGATGCTGGTAAGCACAAACTCATAGCGGGCATTTCCTTGAAATTCAGTTTGATTGTAGAGCTGTTATTAACAAAATAACTACAGTAAATTGTACAAATATACAAATTCGTTCTTATGTACACATACATACAACACATACAAGTGTTTTTGCCTAACTATCTATGTGGATGCAGGTTAATCATCTATCCAAAAGACACCCAGACATGCGTATTGATGATGTACCAGAGCTGACCCTGCCCATTATCAAGCCCAACCGAGATTACTTCTGCCAGTATTGTGATAAGGTTTGTCTGATCTTTGTCTGTAGCTCACAGGTCTGTAAAGATTATTTATTTGTGCCTTTTCATGTGTAATGTTTCTTGGTCATATATCCTTGACACTCACTCTTGTCAGCTTTTTTTTCTATAAAAGGTTTAACCCCATGTAGGTCCCAAGTGCACTGCAGGCATTGTTTACACCTAGAAAACCACAAACCTCCATTTAAGAATCCCTCTAAGCACATGTATAATGGCAGTATTTATTCTCCATGCAGGTGTATAAGAGTGCCAGTAAAAGGAAGGCCCACATCCTGAAGAACCACCCTGGGGCTGAGTTGCCCCCCAGCATCAGGAAGTTGCGTCCAGCCGCTCCAGGAGAGCCTGACCCCATGCTGAGCACCCACACCCAGCTAACTGGCACCATTGCCACCGCACCCGTCTGCTGCCCCCACTGTGCCAAGCAGTACAGCAGTAAGGTCAGTGAAGCCCATTATCTCTGCGTTGAACTAATCTATACATAATAATGTATGTTTTGGTAAGATTAAAACCAGCCAGTACCACTTCTGTTATTTGCTGACTTTGAACAGTTTTTAGTTAATCATGACTTTACGCTTGCCTTTCTATAGGTTTGTCATATAATATATTATCTATACTGGACTACAGTTCCAGTTTAATAGTATAGCTCTATTACGCAGTGGGTTTTTAATGGGCCAGCAACACTTGAAACACCTCAGCTCTCGATTGGCCAAGGAAAGCCTCGCAAAAAGCCAGACAATTACAACAATTACAATTAGGTCATTTGGCAGACACTTTTATCCAAAGCGACTTACGATGGAGCAGGTAGGGGTTAGGCATCTTGCTCAAGGATGCTTACAGGTAGGCCATCTCTGGGGTTCGAACCCACAACCTTCCGGCTGGAAGTGCAACACCTAGACCACTAGGCTATCCTGGGGGACTATCTTTTGAAACCTTTGACGGGGGGTCAAAGGTTTCAAAAGATAGTCCCCCGTTGTTGTTGAGTCTCCAATAGAAATGGATAATCACATGAAAACATGATCCCTGTGTGTCTCAGACCAAGATGGTGCAGCATATCCGGAAGAAGCACCCAGAGTTTGCCCAGCTGGCCAATGTCATCCAGGCGCCTCTGGCCACAACCGTGATCACCAGCGCTGGTCCAAACACAGACGGGACCAATTCTGAGGCTGTAGTGGTGAGAACAGAAATAAATGTGACAAAGAACGATCTATGCTATGTCTGCTTCTAATCCTGTTATCTCTGTTCGCAGACCACAGACCTGCTGACCCAGGCCATGACGGAGCTGTCTCAGACGCTGACCACAGACTACCGTACGGCCCAGGGCGACTTCCAGAGGATCCAGTACATCCCAGTGTCTCAGGCTGGGGGCAGCCTGGCCCAGCCACAGCACATCCAGCTGCAGGTGGTGCAGGTGGCTGCGGTAAGAACCAGCGTGCAATCACAGCGCTGCACATAGGTTCCATTCATTCAAAGAGAATGCGGTGTCTGTTGTCCTCTATATTATTCATTATTCCTGTTTTTACAGATAACGTAGAAGGCACCCGAGGATAGGAGACACTTCATTGGCAGGATAATAAATGTTAGGCTCTATGTTGATGTGATTTGTAACCCTTTTACAACCCAGTCTAGCCACGCCATCCGCACCACCTAGCCGTTTAGCTAGGCTGTGATTCAGCAATAAAACGTTCTTGAATATTAGGCAAGATGAATCTTCTGCTCTGTTAAGATGTTATTCACGAGGAAATGTGTCACATTTTCTCTTGTTACACAGGCTTCTTCCCCACATTCCCAGCATCCCACGGTGGATGTGAGCCAGCTGCACGACCCTCACGGCTTCAGCCAACACTCCATCCAGGTGCAGCACATTCAGGTCACTGAGCCCACAGGCCCTGGACAGGGCACCTCCCAGGTATACACGCATGCACCCATTGTTTCTGCTGTAAAGTAAGACTGGAAGGTTTGGTTTCAGTTCCTGGCTAAAATCATCTGGAACTGACATCAATCATAGCAACGACTTACAGAAAGAGCATGTTGTGAGGATGTGTCTCTGGTTATGGCCCTTGCACTCAATTTACAAACTATATAACCCTGTGAAAGACTAGTGCCACAATGTACCCCAAGCTGCCTCATACTGAGAATATCTGAGATACAAGCTAGCCTCTTCAAACTCTGATACACTGACCTGTTAAATGCTTGTGTGACATGGCACGTCCAGAACATCTGGATATAGGAAAATGAGGGTTGGTTTACAGCTCATCCACTCAATGCGAACATTCTCCAAAAAGGTAAATATCCTGTGAAGCTCCAGGACGTTCAGACCAGCTACCTCGCTATTGAGAATGAAACCGTCCTCCCTTCCTCTTTAGGTCACTGGTCAGCCTCTGAGCCCCTCCTCCCAGCAGGCCTCCCAGGAACTGAGCCCCGCCCAGCTGACCCCAGTGACCCTTACCCAGAGCCACACCCTTCAGTCCCCGGCCACTCAGCAACAGGGCACCGTGCAGCACGCCTACATCCCTAGCAACTGGAACTACAGAGGATACCGTGAGTTTGCTCTGCTTTACCGTGTGATATTTATTAAAATTACTTGTACTAATATAAGTAATAATGACTAGGGCTGTGACGGTATGGATTTTGTCTTACCGCATCACCACAGTTTGGCGGTTAACCGCGATAAATTAAAAAGTTGCTGGTTAAAATGTCCAGTAATAATAAACAGGACATTTGTGTTTTGACAGCGAAACAGACTACTACACCTACAGTACTACTTAATTTTCTCTCTTGTGGGCATTTCTGCTATTTCTGTAGGACCATATGCCAGAGTGCTTTGGAATTAGTGATCTTTATAACTATGTCTTAACTGTTTCACAAGGACAATGTGGATGTAATTAACAGATTCACTGAAAATAACTGTTTTTCTATGCTTTGAATCTTAACCAAGACTACAATTTCCAGAGGTCTGAATGCAAACGAAAAACTAAAATGTCTGTCCCACAATCAAATACACGTTAAATGGTTTACCTCCACAAACCTTCACACCCATAGAGTCGAATATAGGCTTAATTGAGATAAAAATCTTTTGTTAATATAGCTACTCGTAATAATATTGACCTTACTGCTCTCTGTTGTGATCATTCCTCCAGCGTCTGAGATACAGATGATGGCTCTACCTCACAATACACAATACGTGATAGCTGAGACCAGCACTCCTGTAACTGGAGTCAACAGTAGCCAGGTGAAGACGGTGAGTAAATGCTGGGTTATGCTGTGTTTTTGATATGCATGCTGTGTGATAATGTACAGTACATATGAAACGGGATGAACAAGTACTAATGTTAAAGCTAGAGTCTCACCATTCAACTGGAATTGCAACTGCTCCCTAACCATCATGGGATGTAATACAGAATGTCCTCATAACATGATCATGGTTCTCTGTACTGACATCCTTGTGTTCTTCTCCCATGCTGCAGACCCACTATGTTATCTCCGATGGTCAGACGGAGCTGGAGGCCAAACAGGTTACTCAGGAGGCAGCCTCGGGTCACACTGAGCATCTGGAGCAGCAACCTGCCAATCAGCAAGCCACAACACAATACATCATCACCACAACCACCAATGGCAGCGGCCCTAGTGAAGTGCACATCACCAAGCCCTGACCTCCACAGGGATGCGGCGAGCCCGCAAGAGCCCAGACTGACCCTGCATGTATCCCCTAGCAGCCCGTACGCACACACACACACATTGGAAAACGACAGTTCAGTTGACTTTCTGAAAACACTCTAGCAAATGATGTTATTTAAATCATAATAATACTGTTAAGTTGATGAGCACACAGTTATGTTTGGTGTGGTGATAGGTAGGGGCATGACCTCCGTATGATCATGTGATAGGTACACATGGTCACTCTCAGTCATCTGACAGGAACCAGGTGATCGCTGACGCACATGACTCTGCCCCACCTGAATTTGTTTACAGACACAGACCGGAAATGTCTGATTCAGAGGAAATAGAGGTGTATAGATGGCCAGCACAGTTTTATGTGTTGGTATTTGTTTAACTGTCAAAGAGGGGAAGTTGCCAAAACTTGCCATGAAAAAGTTCACATGACAGAAAAGTGCACGGTTATTGTTTTTGAAAGACGAGAAAACTAAAAGGAAGGATTATTTTAAAAGGTAAATGAAAAGAAAGTCTTTTTTTTGTGTTTTATTTTGTTTTTGTTTTTTTCCCCCCTGAAATAGTGTCACACAATCTACTGGGGCTGTGAAAGCTGGTTACACATAGCAACGGTGTGTCCTACTCATATTAAAATCTTAGGGGAAATATAACTTTTTTTAAAATGATTGGACAAATCATCCTGATACATTTAATGGAAACATTTTCTAGTACATACTCACATAATAGCACAGCATTTTTGCTCTTTCAAAGAAATGACTGTATCTTGCAGTAGATTGTGTACTGTCTCTACTGCAAGAGACAGTTATTATTGTCCAAACATTATCAGCACACATAAATGCAGACCAATCTCTTTATATCAAGTCAATAAATAACATTTGGAAATAATTAATGAATGATGAATTGGAAAATGTATGTGCAGGAACTACATTACACGAAACCCATCTCCAACACAATATTACATGTATTGTACGTCATTGTAATGTTGCTATTTTTTTATGTGATGTTTCTTGCATTCAGTAACTATGTTTACATGCACACTCATGTCCCACTATCATTAGGAATATGGCAATGTTCCAAATTTGTTATGGGTCTTGTAACAGCATATTGCCTCATATTTAAAATAAGGCGGTATTCTGAATAAGATGTGGTATATGCATATAATATTCTGCTTTTTGGAACATCTATAGGCAGAGCATTTGAACTTTTGTCTTTTTCAGACAAGGGCATATTGCATGTAAGCATAGTTTGTGTTAGTTTAATCACCTTTTTAATAGGATTACAAATGTGTTTGTGCTGAATTGTTCTTCCTGTTTTCCCTGAAGTCTAAGTGACCTAAAGACATCATAGCCACATTCAAACAGCTGCAGTAGTGTAAAATTCAGCAAAACCTTTTAAAATTAACGATTCTTGTCTCAGACTTGAAATGAAGCAGATATCAATGTACAAGATTGGAGTTTTTATTTTATTTTATTTTTTTTTTTAATTCTAGGCATGTAACTGTTCCTCAGTTCTCACATTTACAGTCAACTTAGATACAATTGATCTGAAATTAACA
>JAOEHI010000005.1:479611-489812 GCA_025447815.1 Percopsis transmontana
TTTAATTCTAGGCATGTAACTGTTCCTCAGTTCTCACATTTACAGTCAACTTAGATACAATTGATCTGAAATTAACAGATTTTATTTTTAACAAATTTGATTTGTTGCTTTTGAATGAAATTACAAACCCTTTTTTTTTTTTTTTTTTTTAATTTGTGTTGCCCTTCGATGAGACATTAGTAAGAACATTTTCTTTCTTTTTAGTATTGCCTTTAAATTCGTTAACAGCTGAACATACTGTACTGTGTATTATGGTGATATATAGGTAACACTTTATTTAATAATGGTCATAATCAGCTAATTCAACCTATTTATTAAAGCTATAGTAAGTAGGCAATCATTTTGGTGTCAGTAATAAAAATACCTGAGGGGGAAAAAAAAACGCTGAACAGATTGGTGTACAGCCTCAAAACGCTTCTGACTTTTGGCAGCAGGGTGCGCCAGTTGGTGAGGAAATTCACCCTCAACCGAAAGATTTGGGTTCAAACTCTTTGAGCAAGATGCTGGAGTATAATATTACCCCATAAATTATCAATTCTTCTTTCCTCTTAGACTCGCGTTATCCACTGGAACTGTATAGTAAATATTTATGGGCTATTGCATACATTATGTTTTGCTGTTGTGTTCTGCGTTGTGACAACCTTGAAAGTACCAGACGAAGTACCAGAGAAGTTCATTGTTTCCACAACACTATAACATCGGTCAATTCCGAAGCTATCCTGCTTGAATAATCCTGTTGTAAAGTGTTTAATATGTTGCAGTGGGATAGAGTTGTTCCACATCTTCATCTTAAAGGGAAAAACACTTACCGATTATTTATATTGGTCTAAAAAAATAGACATGTACAATGTAAAATATTGCTGCAAATAATACAGTGATCCCATTCCTGATCCCAGGCATTTTGTCTATGTCTATGTATTAGAAAATTAAATTCTTTTATATCTGTACATTTAGTTTTTTGTGTTCACTTATGGTATAGTATGCGTGATGTCCTGAGTTTATCTATTCAAACAATATATGTATTCGATTGCCTCAGTGTTGGCAGTAGTTCCACAGTACAGAAATCACAATCAATTTTAAATGCACCTGTAGTGTTTAAATGCTGCTCCAGCTGACAGTAGTAGGCTACACCTAGTCTTAATGTACCTTTCTAGCTCAGTTTCTATAAATAATTCAGTCAGTCAGTAATTGTTGGATGGGGACAATCCTGTTCTTAAACACTCCTTCTCGTTACTGGGTGGAACGGGGCCTGTCCTTGACACAACCTTGATGTGACGAGTGTTTAACTCGCTTATCTGCAGATGGAATGTGGAGAAAGAAAAGAAAGCATTGATAGAATAATGTAGCAGAACCAGTCAGACAGGACTGGCCCATTACAGGGCTAACCCCTCACTGGGCATGTATACTTTGTACAACCAAAGAAAGCCTTGAGTGTCGAACTGCTATGCGTGGCTCCTGGTGGCTCCTATGCCTCTGCTGACCACTGCTTACCCCAAAGGTCACAAGCCAACAGGACCCAGGGAGACGGTGCTCTGGGAGTGTCCCGATGAATGGATGGAGAGGCGGGAAGAGGATGGCGAGAACAAAGCGGGAGGAGGGGGAGAACTGTCGAGGTGCGTAGCCGACTCACTCAACTCATCGCTGTTATCAGAATTGCTTGTTTCTTTTGAGTGGCAGGTCTGTGATTACCTGAGGCTAAGGGGAGGGGAAGTCATATTAGCTGTCCCTCCCCCCCTCCTCTCTCCCAGGCTCAGACTGTTGCCAAGGGGATGTGTTAGGCAGATATCTGATGGCTCCACATCAGTCTTCCATACCAGTGGGCAAAACTGATAAGATGTAAAAAATAGTACGCACTACAGCTATAATACCGAATGCACTATATGACATTTCCCCTACTGCTGTTATTTATACATTTCCTCATTATTTTACTGTAGGCTACCTTTATATTGTTGCATAACTTCCTTGACATGTCACCACTAGCTGACTGTTGTTTTTACGTTCTATTTTCAGTGTCTGTAAGTCAAACCACCTCTCTGCTGTCGGACTGCCACAGTGCATCAGAACTTGGACCCAGGCTCTAAGGGAAGGCCGTTGTTTTCGAGGCTGGTACAATCTAGCATTCATAGGTGTAGTGTGGTCTGTTTGCCAGGTGGAGGCGCCACTGCATCCCTCTCTCCAACTGAAAGAGGTGTGTTGGCGGCTTCTGTTGGCCTGCATGCCTTGTACGGTCCTGGGATGTTGTGTCCTAGCCCTGAGGTCCTGCGTGACGCGCAGACAGAGAACGGCGGTGAGTCCAGCATGCCATCTCCTAGCTCACCTGTTGCTGTGCGATCCAGGCTACTCATTTGTTGACTTCATTTCAATTCAAGGTGTCTGCTCAGAGGAGGCAAGAGGTTATGGCTGAACGCACTGTTAACCAGTATTCAGAGTAAGCTACTAATGACAAACCTAAACAAACAAAACCATCCATTTGCTTTTACACACCTGTTCAGGGACCACTCCACCTTTCTCAGCTTACTTTGTGTTCATATTGTCAGTTTAGAGTCTGTAGTCATTTTGTTCCAGGCTACCCAGGAACGGGACCCCCGGTCACCAATGTACCCTGGCCCATGCTCTGGCAGACAGTGTGCTGCTGTGTGTACTTCAGGAGGCCCTGTCGGACCCTGGTCCACCCCTCATCCAGGCTCTTCTAATGAGGCTAGAGGTGAGCTAGAGGAACCAGTACTGTGTCTCTCATACGCACACAATTAAGTGGCCTTAGGCGCAAGTGGCACACTCCTTTGTTTTAGTCGCTATGTGTCTGTGGAGAGCAATGCAGAAACATGAAGGTTTTAGTGTGTGCGGTGTCTGAATGCAGAGCACACAAGCTATGCTAGCCGGAGGCAACAGCCTCCTCATCAGTGAGCTGCTGTCATCTGCACTCTGAATCTACCAGACAGTCTCCCCGGCCTGTCCCTTTGGTTTTATGTTGCTGTACACAGTTATTCTCTGTGTTACCTTTGATTGGCTCTCAGTTTCTGTTTGTTTGAAGCCATGGATATTATCTTTTTTTGCCTCAGTTTTATTCGCCTATTGAATCTTCTGGTTTGAGCAAAAATCATACACATGGACATAACCTCATTATTCCAAAGCACCTGACCAGCTGGCAACTACATTCGCAAATCGCTCTCTCTCTCTCTCTCTCTCTCTCTCGCTCTCGCTCTCCCTCCCTCTCTCCCTCCAGACGGTGTCTCACACACTTGAGCGGTCTGACGTGTTGTTGTCAGTCACATTATCAGCTCAGTGGGAGTGTGACTCCATACTGATGGAGAAAGTGAAGCTCCTCGCCACCTACCTGCAGCAGAGGTGAGCGCAGGCAGGCAGGCAGACTCACCGACCAACAGTTGACCTGCTTCTATCTAATTCCCTCCCCAATTACTGTGTTGTTGTGGTCTCTGTTGGGCTCTCTGTTTTGAATGTGGGCGTTTAGGTGTCTTGTGTGTTTCTAAGTGTCACTTTTGCTTACAGAAGTACACCTGCAATCGTAATGTAAATGTTCCTAGGCTTCTGTTTGGAATGCCGGGCAGTACATTATTGTTTACATTCTGGTGTTATTAATGTTTAGGAGTGTTGATTATATTTTCAACCTTAACAAACGCATCGCCCGCCGCTGCTCTCCACCAGGATAAAGTCACTACGTAGACTCGTCCAGGTGCAGGGGGAACTTGAGGCGAGTGTGAAGGACATGATGGAGGGCCTGGAACACCTCTGGACGCAGCTGGAATACCTCCACACTGGGGTCACTCTCACCAAGGACTGGAGCCAAGGCCAGGGTGATCTATCAACAGCCAAGACAGAGGCAGAGGTACCAAGGACACAATGAGTGAAGGACATTGTTGTGTGTGATTATGGTTGTCTTCCTTTAACAACCATTATATAGGAAGTGTGCTGCTGTTTCCTTCTAATCTTGTGTGTTTGGGAAAGAATTTGTCCATAGTGCTGGCTGAGTACAAGAGCAGGCTTGAGGGCTGCCAGTCGCATCATAGGGACAGCACACAGCTCCTGCAGGTACTGTACGCTTCTACCCGCGCAGGGTAATTACTTTAGACCTCTCTGTTACTTCCTGTCTGCCCTGTTTCCACCGAACCAGACGCCCTTAGTGCTCTCTCCCACAGGAGCTCACCTGGAGTCATAGAAATATCAGCCAGAGTGTTTGTGGCCACAGAGAGTCGGTCTGGCCGGAGCTGTTACTCCAGGCAAACATTGAGAAGGTACACCTACGTTCCACTCTGTAAGACAAACAGCACAATGTGTTGTTCATGGGTTTAATAAAACACACTGCGACTCAAACCCTTTCTCTTCGCACAGTTTGACAAGGTCCAGGAGAGCTTCCACTCACTGGAGCAGCAGACGTCGACGTTCAAAGCCCACCTGCAGGGGCTTGGTGTGGGGCTTCAAAACGACAAAGCGAAGGCCCTCTCTCTAAGCAACCGGGTCCCATGCACCTGCTCAGTCAACCATAACAGCCCCAGCTGTTGCTGTTCTGGGGATATAAGCCCTGTGGCTCCCTGCGACCCCTCCCCCACGGCCACACCTGACCCCTCAGTGGAGGAAGACACTCCTCCGACCCTGTGCGAACGGTCGGCCTTCCAATTCTCAAACGCCTTTGGACGCCTTCGTAGATCTGGAAGGAGGAAGTGAAATTTGCTTAGAATAGAAACTGGAAAGAGGAAGTGAGTGAGGGAGGCTGGCCCTAACATTTAGGGCCAGCCTCCATTACAGGGTCAAATGTTGATCATTTGATACTGTAGGCATCGCATAGGATATTTATTGTTTATATTGCATTATAAAGATTGTTGCATCACTAGTTGTTTTTTGTTAGTATCACTTGCTGAATTTACGTATGTTGAGATGTCTTTTATATATATATTTAAATATACATGCCAACATGCACTGTCCAACACAACACTGCAGACAACAGCACCTGCGATCACTATTTTAAACACAAGGGGGAGCACTTCCACCAGTTATAACTGCCCCTTATCCATTAAACTGCCTTGTTCCGCTTTTATTCAGCCTTTATGGCATCTATACATTTCATTCAAGTATGTGTGTCACGCTGTTGCTGAAGAGGGCCTTTTCCATTCAATTATCTATATAAAAGGAAAGGCTGGCCAGACTCTTCCAACGTGTGGCCCATAAATGTATTGCTGTGTTTTCATATAGCAGGTATTTGCGATTTCAGACAAAGTATCAAATAACTTTAGGATACTACTGGGTGATTCTACTATGTACACACTATGTGCTATGATATGTTCTTTCGAATAATGGTTACGCATCTTTAATTATTTTGTTTTATTCGTAGAATGCTTTAGCTATGTGAGATGTGATGTCAAAAACGTGGTTCATTTTTTTTAAGATACTTTTTTTATTTAATTTAATTATTATTAGTAACATTTATTTTCTGGCTCTGTCAGACGAAATGGATAAGACTCTTTAAGCCCTTAAAAAGCAAGGATTTCAAGTTGACGAAAGTGTGGTGGTGGGGGGGTTGTGGGGTTAGAAAAGGTCAGCGCTGGAAGCATTTCTGTTATTACTAAAAACTGAGCAGCCCTCTGGACCTTTTTGAAAGACATGAATGTCTTTGATCCAAATTCAATTACCCGCATGCCGCCATACTGAAGCCATAGAAGTAGACACAGGTCTCTCCCAGTTTCTGAGCCAGATTTGAGACTTTTTCTGACTTGGCCAAGCTACCTTTCTGATGAGAAGGAATTGATTCTTATGGTTAAATGCCGGTTGTTGGTATGTCATGAGTAACTGAGCGCCATACACTTACACTTATACACCAGTTAACTGACACAGTGGGTTCAGCATCTGTTTGATTCCCTCATACCGGGTCAGTGACTGGTATGTGGGCCTGGGCCCCCTCAGGGGAACGGAGAGCCTGTCACAACACCAAAAACACAAACCCGTCTGAAGCTGTGTGGACTTTGTGAGGTGAGGTGGGGTGGGAGGGAGGCAGGGATGAGGGTCATTTGCTTGAAGCGAGTGACAAGTGCTTTGGAATCAAAAATAACTTGTTTTGACATGTTACATGAATATGTAATATCTTCCATGAATCAATAATGAATCTGGTAAGTGAACATTTTTTTTGAGTCAGTTTCAATAACCACACATTTCTGTATGTAATGTCAAACACAAAGCAAGTTGTGCCTTGAAAAGTTGAATGGAAGATAATCCCTTCCTTTCCCGATCTGATCATGCCTCACATTGCTGCCATGTGATGTCATGGCCTTGGCCAGCCACTTGCCTCAATAGAGGGAGATAGGGGGGGTCCAGTGTCCACACACCGAAGATGTAGGAGTGAGCTGAATTAAATGACCAATGGCTTTGTTTAGTTACACTAAATAGCTGATGACTAGCTTCCTCGCAGGCCAGTCCAGTCCTTGAGGACAGACTATTTTAAAGCTAGCTCAAGTGTGTGTTGTTTCAGAAAATATGGTTCATGGCAGAGGTCAATCCTGCGCCTTATCCTGACAATTACTCAAGATCAGGTTTCACTAGCGTTACGCATAGCACACATTTGTAGTGGACCTTCCTCTGGCACTGCAAGGTAGCGCTGGCAAAAAATAAATTGTTTTCAATTAATCATTCTCGCATTTGATTGTTACCGTGTCTGCAGTAGTATGTAGGCCTACTCCAACTCCTTATCACGACAGTGGCGGTGCCTATACACAGCCACTGACAGATTTTATTGTTTTTATTGCAATGTAAATAGAAAAACACAATGTACATGTAATTGAATTAGTGTAGCTGGTGGATGAAAGCAAAAAAGCTATTTCACTCACCCCAGCCCGAATCTACACCAGGTCTCCTCCTACTTGGTCCTACTAAAACTAGACTCAAACTGCTTATAGCAGGACCCGGAAGTTACGGGGTTTGGACAGCTCTAAAGTTAAAAAAAGTAGAGGTTCAAGTAAACAAAATGAATAGGACTTCCCGCCACTACTGCGAAGGCACCATGCAGTAGCATGCAGGTCTGCTATCTGATAGGCAAACTCTGAAGACATTGAAGCTAAATTAAAACGGTAAAAAAAACATTTAACCTTTACCTTTATATAAGCATTTAGGTCCCAATGCTAGGATAAAGGGAGTAGGCCAGCAAAGAAAGACTTTTATTACAAATTCTAAGTGTGCAGAATCACAATATACAACATAGGCCATTCATGTTATTATGTAGATAACGACCCGACATAATCTATTAAAGTAGTAGTAGTAATTAATGACTAATGATAAGTATTAACCTGTGGGTAAGCTTGCTAACTGGCAACCGAAGACGTATATAACAAATACTGAACTTAACATCCCGCAAGCTTGTGAGACAAATTTAGAGCTCAAATTTTCTGTACACTCCAGACAGCAAAAAAAGAGCTCACATTGAATCACCAACCACACAAGCGCTTGCGATTATAGAGCTGGACACATAACTGTCGGCCACGCTACTTTTGACCGGAGGCAGTTGGAAGCGGAATGGACAGCTGCACGTCGAAACAAAACATCAAAACACCGCCACAGATGTATGCAATTAGCAACATGGTAGACATTTGGGGAGCAAAGGTCCATAAACCCGCAACTTATTATGGTTGATCTAACATGGCCAGAGGGAGGCCTAAACTCAACAAAAAGGAACTCTTAATGCGTAATTGGTTTCTTAGCTTGGTCGAAATAGTGCACCTTTCAGCGTTTAACTCTAATGTGATAACAGTCCGTCCTCCTTTAGATTTCCAGGTTTTCTGTTTACATTGTTTGTGTGTGTGAGTACATGCGTGTGTGTCGTACAAGCTTAGATAGCACAGTGGAGTGGGTATTTGGCTCACCGTGTTTCCGATCATTCGGAACTGCTGAGCTTCCTGTTTGTGTAAATATTTTCCCACTTGGTTTTCCAAGAAGCGGGGAAGAATAACCGAGCCTGACCTCTCTGCCCCTTTGTTTCCTATGGATCGTGCGGTCACCTCACCTTCTGCACCGACCCGTCAGTGTGTCAAGGGAAGTGTGACAGAAATAGAAGGTTTCCCCAAAGGTCACGAGCTTCAGCCATTCATAGCAATGGGCAGCAGCTGTGGGTTCTAACTAAACCCTTTTGCACCTGATGTACATTTCAGTGACGAACCTGCTTTGATAAAACTAGAAGTAAATATCTCTGTTATAGCTGTGTTTTATATATAAACTAAGACCCTCCTTCTTTTTCTCCTTTTCTGCTCCCCTCTCATTGCTTCACTACACACTTACCCTATTGTAAACCTTGTTTGGTTAGCCTATTTTGTGTACGGATATTTCTCTCACCCAGAACGGTTATTCAGGAATTTAAGCTTGTGCTGTTGCCGTGTATGGCTCAGGATACAATGGACCAAAAATTCAAAACAACGCTGTTGTCCCCCTGTTAAACGAGTGAGATACATCAATGTAATCAGTGTAAAACACACATATCCACTGTGCACTGTGGCTAATAACAAGTGTAGCTAAAGTGAGTTTGAGCTCCGACTACTAAGCGGGCTAAACACTGCGGTATGTCATGAATAACAGAATATGTACTGAAGCAGCAAGCCCAGTGCCTGTGTGAGGCATCGATGTGTGAGGCAGCTCCGAGGAAAGGCTAAACAAACAGGCTGGCCCCAGCACAAAGACTCCGCCACTCACAGACATGTTGCCGCAAAACCCTCTCAATCCTCATGCCCCAGCCCCCCAGACTCAGCCCTGGCTTCTCACACTCCCACCAGAGCCACACAAGCGCTTCAACACACCCCGAGTGGAGCCAAAAGAGGGGCAAAAGATGGAGGAGGAGGGGCCGAAAATTCTGATTCCTATTCACCGAACGTCACCTCCTCACAAAAGGGACTGCAAGACACTGCCACTAAATCAGAGTTAATGGACTCCTTTCTCAGCCCTGCGAACAAGACAAGGGGCGTGCGTGTGAGGTGAGGGGGGTGGACCAGGGGCTGGTGAGGGTGCCTGTTTGCCTGTTTGCCCCAATTGAAGGGGCACATGGGCCAATGAGCCTCATGGGTAACATGTTTTGCAAGGGCATTAACAGCTTGCTCAATGAATAGCCTGGGCCCTATTCAACAGCTGTTTGTTTGACCTAGTCCATAATTCATGGGATAAAGTCCTAGGGCCATCGGTGCCCCCCTAAATGGTTAGTGATTTGAAATGGACTGGATGTTAATCATATGGTTTGTTTGACTTTTCTGTCGCTCAGCTGCACGGCCTATCGGCGCAGCAGATATGTGTGGGTCACGTTAACAGTAAGCAGCAGACGCCGGGCCGCGCCCGGCCATCCATCACACTGGTGAAAGCCCAATAGGTACGGACCGGGCCCCACCACCATCCCCCCTGGGCTTGTGGGCCGATTGAAGGTTTGCATGGGAACACTTGTGTCGCGGCGAGGAGCCAGACAGGGGCGGGGGTGTGATGAGTGAGGATGGCATTGGTGTCGGTGGCAGGCATTCATAGTCACCGCAACCCCCTGCCTGACCTCAGAGAGAGGGGAGACGGAGAGAGACAGAGGCAGAGAGACACAGAGCCCCAGGTACCGACCTCATTAGCAGATAAAAGCAACCTTTCTCTGCGACCCCTGACCCCGGAGGTTGCCATGGAGCCTGCCAGTCGAGGAGCGTAGATGGAGCATGCTGGGCTCGGCACTTAACGGGACGGAATGAATATGGGCTGTTGTGGGGAATTATTCAGGACGCACACATACACACACACACACACACACACACACTCCCGCATGCGCACACGTCAACACACAGCACACACAGCACACACACTTACACAAATATTCCTATTCATCTCCTTCATGTTTTCCTGTACTTGGATATGCTGGAGCTAATGTGCTGCCCTGGCATCAGGCCGACAGCTAAGCTCATTAGAGCCCCAGCGACACCTCTCCTGTGTTGCGCTCCTGTGTCTCCTCCAAGGTTACAATGGAGGGGCTACGTGCCTATCTCAAGATGCTCTCCCTCTCTCAAGCTGTTTCCAACTAACTGGCTTCTCAATGGTGTTTCATTTTCACAGTTTGTGAGATTGTCTTTTGCGCTATTGAAGACGCTCTTTCAGAAGTATGGTCCTGGTTTGCATTCTCAACACACACACACACACACACACACACACACACACACACACACACAGACACACAGACACACAGACACACAGACACACA